>CAJVPS010001683.1:0-14464 GCA_910591765.1 Ambispora leptoticha | reverse complement strand
ATATTTGTATTTATTTGATTAAATAACAGCAGCATGTAAGCTGTATAAATTATCTCGTATTTTTATTTTCAATACAGCTAGACCTCTCTAAGCGCAAGTTGTCGGGAAACATAAAAAAATCAGTTATAATATGCATTTAAAGAAGAATTATGTAAAATACTTGATGCTTTACATTAGTTGAGGCTAAATCAAAATGTGCATTTATAGAGTAAACATAGTGATGCATTTAGGGAGGATATATTTAGTGAGTTTTGACTGTTAAATTGAATACTCATAATGTTGATGAAAATCATTGATATAAAAAAATAATAAATACTGTAATAAGTGTTTATTTCATAATTATAGTAAATATTACTATTCAAAGAAAATTGCTTCAGAGTTTATAAGCTAAGTAAAAATGAATATTTTCTAAAGTAAGATTGCTTTTAGTTTTCTGATAAAAACAAATTTTCAAAAATAGATTCTGAAAAAATTTACAAAGAGGAATTTGTACACTTTATCTTTCATTATGGAAATATATTATTTATTTGTAATACTTCTCAAATTGCTGATTTTGATTATAGTATACAAGCAGTTATAGAAAAATGCAATCAAGAAATTTGTGAAGTATTTGATTTCATTAATTAGTTTATCATTAAATATTTTATTGCAAGCAAAGTTTTTTGAAAATATAATATAAAAAAAATAATAATAGAAATATCTTGAAATTATAAAGTACTTTCTTATATACGTCTGAGATATTAAATGAAAAGCCATATACTAAATTTATAACTTTGAGATGGTTTGTATGAGACAAGATTATAACTGGTAAATTATCAATTGATAATCGAAGTCATGATACAGATCTTGTATTAGAACTTTTGCAATGAAATATGATTTACTTTGAAAATTTCTCTTTAAAAAATCTAGTATATTTAGATAGAAAATATAAAATAATCCTTTGCTACATGAGCAAAAAATAATAAATACTCATAAATCAACATATATGTGTCATTACAGTTAGATTAATATAACATATTATCATGTGATTGCTTAATTAACTGCGAATTTTCTGAACGCTTACAAGTATCAGAAAACCTCTAGAGATACATATCAAATTTTGATGCGTAATAGTGGTTATGCTATAGGTTTTCCGGGATGACAACTCAGCAAAATGGCTCTGTTATCATATGATTAATTGAAAATGTTACAGAAGTAAAAGTAAAATTTTTTGTGCTCAATAAGTTTATTTATTATTATCATCTATATTGTATATTAATGAAATAATTTTTTGTTTTATTGTTGGTTTAATAAAGTAAACCAATCAAATCGCAAGATAAATATTGAAATAATTTCTGTTCATATCTTCTAAACAATAAGTAGCATTCAACTTGTAAATAGGTTGAAATTCTCTTTAAAAGCGTGCTATTTTACATAATTCCTATATTGTTGAATTTCTTAGTTATTGTATGATTGGTTTATAAGTGGTTCTTTTGCTGATGAAGTTTCCGGTTTCCTTTATTTTACTTCTTTAAATATTATTTATATAATAAATTTCTCTAATTGGTATAAGGCTCGCTTCAAGTTAAGACCGAGTAATTAAGAAATTTTGAACCGGCTTATTACCATTTAAAAGTAATAGAGTTATATAGATATATAGAGCTCACGGTGGCTGGTTGCTATTACTATAGTAAAAATAATATGTACATATGATAGGTTATTAAGAAGACTAATTCAATAATCTCGATTTTCATTTAAAAAATTTTTTTTGTACTCTCACAATTTGCATTAATACTTTCTTTGTTTTCCCATTGACAGAGTAAAAATTAACTAATTTACTAATTTATAGAATATATAAAAATGTTTTAGAAATAACAAAAAAGGTTTTGTAAGTCTTCTGAATTTTATTATACATGCACACTGATAATAAATATATCTTATAACGATATTAAACATCTAATTAATCACATAAGTCATATGTAAATTATTAAAATTAATAAATATGTTTATCAAGGCTGAGCCACTATAAATGTCCATAAACCAAGTAAGGATTTATTGTAACTAAACATAGAACCAAAATCCAGCTTATGCAGGTATAATGTTTATTGATTGTATAATAATAATTATTTCAATGCTTTGTAAACATAGATGTTATTGAGTGAAATAATAGTGTCATATTTTGCGTAAAGAAACTAGATTTTGCATAAAAAGATATTTAAATTTTGCATAAAAAGAGATTTAATATCGGATCATTTAGTTATAAAAACTGCGTCAGAACTCTGGAAATTATACTTTGAAGCAAAATGTCTAAATTTATGTATAGGATATAACAAGATTTTCAAGTAAAATAATATATTTGTATAAAACGAGGAATATGTGAAAAAGTGATATGTCAGGCGTAAATGAGACTTTACGTGTTTCACAGGCACTAAACACATAAAGATGGCATTATCTCCAATATATTTTATTGAGATTACATTTAATCTTGTGCAATAAAGATACATAATAATAAACTTATATATTTAACAGTGATAATTTATATGTTGAAAGTATATAATGTGTTCTTAAATTTAAGTAATTAAACCAAAAAATTTAAATCATAAACTTTAAATTAAACATTATATATATTTAAAAAAAATTAATTTACAGTCCCCGGCGAAAGTAATGGCGGTGAATGTTTTCGCCTATATTTTAATAATGAAGCGTCCAAAGCTCACGAAAATTTGTAGATATATTCTTTAGGATATTGTGAACAAGATTCTCTAATTGCACAAGGCATGTTAGCTTAATAAAATGTTGCGTCAAATGTGGTTGATTAGGTGTTTACATGAAATAACTTTGAAAAATAATTATTTAAAAATATTTTTATTAAGTAATTTTGAAAATATTTTTGTGAAACTATATTTTAAGATATAAAGAATATACTTATAAGTTTTAAAAAAATTTTATTACATATTTATTTAATAAATATCAGTTAAAAAGGCTTTATTTTGATGAATTTTATAAGAAATTATGGTAAAATATAGTAAAAATAGATTTTTACTATGATTTATTGTAAAATTCATCAAAATAAAGCCTTTTTTTAACTGGTATTTATTAAATAAATATGCAATAAAAAATTTTTTTAAACTTATAAATATATTCTTTATATCTTAAAATATATTTTTACAAAAATATTTTCAAAGTTACTTATTAAAAATATTTTTAAATAATTTTTTTTCAAAGTTATTTCATGAAAACACCTAATCCACCACATTTGACGCAACATTTTATTAAGCTAACATGTCTTGTGCAATTAGAGAACCTTGTTCACAATATCATAAAGAATATATCTACAAATTTTCGTGATTTTGGACGCTTCATTATTAAAATATAGGCGAAAACATTCACCGCCATTACTTTCTCCGGGGACTGTAATAATGATCTTTGTTATATTTGTTGAATGAAGAATATAAAAAACTATTGATTTATTAGAATTTAAGCAATATACAAATTTGAATTTTATCAATAAAAGGTAAATATTTATTCACTAAATTATCATAAGAATTAAATTAACTTAAAAGAAATAGACTAACATCTTCCAATGTAACGAGAAGGTCTGTATGCTCCATTCCAGTTATCACTTCATTCACCGGTATATATTCGAAGCTTCATCAATTGATCGAATCACGAATGGTGGAGTTGCTTTATTAGTGGCGAAGGCGATTAATGATACAAAGGTTGTGTTCTCACCAATGGCGATTTTTTATTTAACTTTGATCGCATTGTCACGGAGATTGTTTCTAAATAAAGCAGACAAACAATTATAATTGTTGTACCAATCACTTAATCTCATTCTCACCTGATGCTGACCCATCAAAGGCATGTACATATATATGCAGCAAAGAAGATGCACGGACTGTGTATAATGATTCTATGGTTGGCGTTTGATATTTATTATTCTTAGCTTTTAAAAATAAAATAATAAATGAATACAAACCAGATATAATTCTTGATATCAAAAATAATATTCTTATTTAATTCGTATATCAATATGCGAGTTCACATATCACATAATGTTCTCCGCATTGTTTACATGTACAGTCGCCACAGAAAGTAACGCCCGATTTTTTTAAAAATAAAATTTCGATTTATTTTATTTCTGTCTTATGAATATAAAAATATTTTTTTTATCACTAGCTAATACATTATTACTTTTCATATGGCTCTAATATCGCTTTGATTTCTCAAGATATTGAACCTACAACCTCCTAAAAAGCTAATACATCGAATTTCCTTCAGAGTAGTCTTGAGCTTTTTCGCGATCCTTGGGAAGCTTATAACTTTAGAATATTGTTCTCCGATGACTTGGAGACATTTCTATGAAGTTTGGGTCATAGGACACAATATTCATTGATTTCTCTATTTGATTCTATTCATGGCTTCTCCCTAATATAGATCAAGTTTTTTTTGAAACATCATGTTCTCTCAAATCAATGAAGAATTATATTATGAAACGGGACCAAATTACCTTAGAGAATCTTCAGATAAGCTTTTGCATGAATTTTTTATTATCAATATTGTGAAATGACTCAGGATATCTTTTTTTGCTTCTTGTATAGGTGCATTTTTTTCTTGATTTTTAAAAGCCTACGGTCTTTCAGACAGTGATAAATATTTGTTTTTCCTGTTTCTTTTGTACTTGGCAAGAGATTATTGAATTACAACACATTTTTCTTGATTTGAGAGAACATGATGTTCAAAAAAAAAATAAAACTTGATCTACATTATGGAAAAAAATGAAATAAATTCAAATAAAATAAATCAATGTCAAGCAAGCTGCAATAAACAAATTATATTATGAAAAGGGACCTAATTACCTTAGAGAATCTTCAGGTAAGTTTTTGCACAGATTTTTTATTACCAATATTATGAAATGGCTCAGGATGTCTTTTTTAGTTTCTTGTCATATATGCATGTTTTCTTGATCATTATGAGCTTATGGTCTCTCAGACAGTGGTAAATTTTTGTTTTTCTTGTACTTGGCAAGAGACCATTATACTCTTACTGGATTCCATCACATTTTTCTTGCAACCTGCTTGACACTCATAACTTCATAAAAATCACAATTTTTATCCTTGTCAAAGATAGCCTACTGGTATGACAGGTATCATATTTACACCTAAAAAATTATCACCCAGTGTATGTTTAAAAGTAAAAGAAGAAAATAATAAAACATTATTGACAACAATAACAAAAAATGAGAAAACGCGACGCATATATTTATCTATGTTGTCACGCATGCAAATCGGGCGTTACTTTATGTGGCGACTATACATGTATTTACATTACACCAACTTTCTCTTGACGAACGTATACTTTACGCATTTATATTCCAAAGTAAGTACATGTATTTGTTCCTATCATGTTAAACGAATCTCTAAATTAGCCTCTTTTACAGAGAAGTTTTTATGCTTTTTCTATAACTAGGCGCCATTTGTTAGTTACACAAAATAAACCTGCTTACAAAATAAATTTCCTTGTTTATTATTGTACATGATTGATGCATTTAGAACCCATGCATATATGTGCAATGACTTATTCATACGTATTGTTATATAACATGAAGTCATGAACACGCACACATGTTATTTATGTTCTCTGATTACATTGTACAATGTTCATAGTCAACAATTGATAATAAATAAGATATACAAATAAATCAAAATAACTAATATTATTCTCAGTATTGTATGCTAAATACATTAATAAGGAAAAGGCATGTACATGTAGAAGCATTAACTTTATTATTGGTAATATTTCGAGTTATTTAATAAGAATTTTAATTTAGTAATTCAGCAATGAACAATACACATTTTATTTTAAATTTTGTTAAACTAAAATATAATTTTTTATTTACTTTAAATGTAAAAACATTAAATGAGAAACATGCATCGTTACGGGAATTAGCTATGTATTAGTCCAAATTTTACTTTGATAAGCGCCACCCAGAATAATTCATGCTTTTGATATTTATATTCATATTTAATAAAACGCAAGGTAACTATTTATTATTTATGTAATAAATACATGTATTTCTCTCCATAGTCACATTTATACAATAACAAAATATTTATAGTTAGATTTGATCGATGTATAGCCCTTAATATTAAGTTATTATACATGTTGCTAAAAGCTTTCAAGTTAAACATAAACCTTAATAGTTATCAAAACCTTTATTTTACTGTGGTTCCCGACTCTGTGACTATAGAAAAGACAATTGTATGTAAATGAAATATCAAATATAAAAGTAAATTTTATAAACAGAATAAAATACATATATTAGTATTATTCTTTATCCCAATGACTAACTAATATCTCTTTTATCCAATTGATTAAGCAATTTTTCATCTATTAATAGGGCAATCAAGGCTTCATTTTCTTTGAGCACAAATTATACCAATTTATATTTTAAATCAATTAATAAAACAACAAAGTTTTTCTTGCTATTTTCAAATATATAAACGAAGTAAAAAATAACAATTATTAAAAATTATAAGGATAAAAATAGTATTCTACTTAATTCACGATTTCAAACAGATCACTATAGGCTTACATTTATAAATTTCCACGTGGTGTATAACGCACTAATTATAAACGACAGACATGCCACCGCTTCGCTAATATCAATAACTATCTAACACTGAAGCAACAGAAAATATTCCACTGAATTCCTCTTCTGATCTAATCGATAATAACAACAATAATGATAATAAAGAAAATCGACGAGGAAGACGTGCACCAAGTATAGATACAAGAGCGTCAAGGGTTGACGTAACTAAATTTATAAATGTAATTAAAAATTTACATCCTGGTGAATCGAGAACTCATTTTCCAATTAAACAAGGATCACTTCAAGAATATATTGATTCGTAAAGAAAGCTTTAATAAAAGCTGGATCAATTGAACAATATCTTCAACACATACAAACATATAATATCGCGTTAAGATTTGGGTGGCAAGGTCAAATATTTGGTCCTATAATTAGGAGAGCTTTAGACAAACTAAGAGTTCATGAAGAAGAAAATTCAATAACTCACCGGTATATATTCGAAAGTTTCATAACGGATCGAATTACGAAATGTTTTCCCGCAGGTGGCACTGCTCTATTAGTGACGAAGGCGATTAATAATGCAACGGTTGTGTTCTCACCAATGACAATTTTTGCTTATATGTATTTAACTTATTGTCACTAACTTTAAGATTGTTTCTAAATAACGCATGTATTAGTATGCTTTATAATCATTGTACATAATTGACCAATCATTTTATTCACACCTGATGCTGATCTGCCAATAGCACATGTTGCGTAGAAGATAACTGAGTATAATTTGGAGTTTGATTTTATTATTAGCTTTTAAATAAAATAATAAATGAAATGTGAAGTAGAAAGTTCGAGAAGATCTGCAAATTATTTTTCGAAATTAAAGAAAGTAATCAAAACCGGATATAATGAACCTTTTTATAACGTACAGTATTATAAACTATAAATTCTCGAATTAATTAACGAACATAGTAATTTGTTTAATGAACTTTTAATAAGTTCACAGGTTCATTATAAGCAGTTGGTTTTTGAAACATTATGCATATTTTTATCATTATTCAATATCCGGTCAAAGTATTACCTGAATTATGTAGTTTTTTTTGTTTTCTATAAACCACCAATTGAACTTGCTTTTGATGTTCGTTAAGACTTGCAATAAATGCTTTCCAGAAATGAGTGAATGCCGTTTTGTCGGTCAATCCGAAATGTTGTGAATCATTCCAATTACCAATTCGATAATGGACATGAGAAGTGTCAACGTTATCCCATTGAGAAGGCAAGCTTAATGATGCAATATTCGCATAGAGTTCACGTAAATTCTGTAATGGATCGGTGGAATTTAAATTGCTAAGCGATACGTTTGCTTGTTCACTCATAATTACATGTGGAATGAATGTGATATCAAAACAGACTAATGGAATTATTTTTGATTGTTCTAAATACTTGATTAATTAAATAGTAAATAATTTACCATCACGAGAAGATAAATCTTTCTTGAGTATGAGTATCCTTATTATAGATTAATGGTTTTGCTGCATCATTGCTGTTGTTATTATTATGATTGGCATCAATCTCTGGCTTATTTATAATATCTGCTGCAAGTGTCGTACTATTAGCAGTTGGAGTTGCTGAACTACAAGTATTGGATGGCTTATATTCAATAGCATTGATAGGCGCAAATGTGGGTTGTGTGGTTGGTGATGATGAATTATTGAATTTTTTTCGATTTTCCTCTTCATGAGCTCTTAGTTCGTCTAAAGTTTTCCTAATGTTAGGACCAAGTATTTGACCTTGCCACCCAAATCCTAACGCGATATTATATGCTTGTATGTGTTGAAGATATTGTTCAAGTGTTCCTGCTTTTATCAAAGCTTTTCTTTTCGAATCAATATATTCTTGAAGTGATCCTTGTTTAATTGGAAAATGAGTTTTCGATTCACCAGGATGTAAATTTTTAATCACATTTATAAATTTAGTTACGCCAACCCTTGACGCTCTTGTATCTAAACTTGGTGCACGTCTTCCTCGTCGATTTTCTTTATTCTCATTATTGTTGCTATTATCGATTAGATCAAAAGAGGAATTCGATGGAATATTTTCTGTTGCTTCAATGTTAGATAATTGTTGATGTTGGCGAAGCGGTGTGGCATGTCTGTCGTTTATAATTCATGCGTTATGTACACCAAGTGGAAATTTATAAATTTAAGTCTATAATGATTGGTTTTAAACAGTGAATTAATTATTTTTTGCTTATAATTTTCACCATTTGTTCTTTTTTTGCTTGTTTATATATATATGAAAATGTAAAGAAATCTGTTAATTGATTTAAAATATAAATTGGTATAATCTTGTGCTCGAAGAAAATGAAGCCTTATTGTCCTTTTTCGTTATAAACGATAGATAATAATTGGTTAATCAATTGGACAAAGAGATATTAATTAGTTAATGGGATAAAAAATCATATTAACAAATGTATTTTATTCTGTCTATAAAATTTACTTTTATATTTGATCTTTCATTTACATACAATTGTCCTTTCTATAGTCACAGAGTCGGGAACTATAGTAAAATAAAGGTTTTGATGACTATAAAAGTTTATGTTTAACTTGAAAACTTTAACAACATATATAATAACTTAGCATTAAGGACTACACCCCACTATAAATATTTTGTTATTGTATAAGTGTTACTATGAAGAGTAATGCATGTATTTATTACATAATAATAAATAGTTACCTTGTATTTTATTTAAATATGAAGTAAAATATGGACTAATATATACATATATAATGCTAATTCCCGTTAAATTATTAATATTTTAGTTCAACAAAATTTAAAATAAAATGTGTATTTTTCATTGCTGAATTACTGGATTAAAATTCTTATTAAATAACTAGATATATTACCAATAATAAGTTTAATGCTTTTATATGTACTTGACTTTTCCTTATTATGTGATGTATATAATTGAAATGCTTCTACATGTACTTGTCTTTTCCTTATGTAATGTATATAATTGAAACGTGTGGGATTCATATTTAACGTACAATACTGAGAATAATAAGAATAATATTAGTTATTCGTATATCTTATTTATTATCAATTGTTGACTATGAACATTGTACAATGCAATCAGATAAATGATAGAGAAAATAAATAAATGTGTGCGTGTTGATGACTTCATGTTATAAAACAAAGCGTATATTGAATAAGTCATTGCATGGGGCTAGATCGTATGCACTCGTGGTATACATATACTTTGTTTTTTAAGTACAGCATCTATTTTTGTAATACATGTATATGTGAAACATATTTTATTTACATCTCTCTAATTTCATAAAAAAAGCAAAGAAGGGCTCCGTAATAAGAACAAGATTATCTTAAATCAGAACATGCGCGTCTTTCTAAAAAGAATTTTGACGCCACACAAAATTCTTGTAATGAGTGCAGTAAAATTCAATGTACGGACAGATGCAAGATTTTTCCTGATATTGCTTATAAATGCACACCCACTTCATGTTAAAGAGGATGAAACTTGCTCGGTTAATACAAAGATCTTGTCATGAGTGTAGTAGGCTCCAATGTACAAAAAAATGATTTTTTTGTCCTCACGTCGACGGGCCTAAATCATATGGAGCTGATGAAACTTGCACTGTTATACAAATTCTTGTACTAAAATTCAAATATACGAAACAAGAAAAAATCTAATGTAATGTACGAACGAAAAAAATTCAATGTTTCAATAACTATAGATATTCAAATACATGATATTATTCATATTCATCCGTAATTTAAAATGTATAATCATATCGTTACATGATAGTTAAAAAATGGATACAGTTGCACTAAGTTAAATATCACAAAATTCTGATATTAATTAAAGGCGAAAGCATGTTTATTTTTTAATAAATTTATAAATAATTTAAAGTACAGATTCATACTAGAGCGTCCAGGCTTGAGTTTTCCAGAGAATTTTAATTGTTGATACAATGAAACTTTCCAGAAAACGTTCAAGTCTGGACTCTATACATCCGCACTCAAATCACCGAACACATTTTTATCATATCGATTGTCTGATTTACTATCATTATCTTGACGAATCAAACGGTAATAAATCACATGAATCAAATCATTGGATACTGAAAAAATACAAAGTCATAAAAACTGATTCAAAATTAAAGATAAAGTCAAGAAAAAAATAGAAATTATTTATTTTTTTGAATCAAAATTATTATTACTATAGTATAATATTTAATATAATAATATAATAATATATTTATATTAATAAATAATCTATATTAAGAAATTTTATGAAAATTACTTAGAATTTATTATTAAATTATTTTTAGATTATGAAAAATTCTGTATTTCAATGAAATTTATTTTGAAATATATTTAAGAATTATTTTAGAATCAGAAAAAAATTTTATATTTTGATAAAAAACTAGTTCTAAAATTAATTCTGAAAAGCTTGGTCATCATAAATTTTAAAAAATTTAATAAAATTCTAAACTCTTTTTTCATAGAATTTATATTATTGATAATTTATTATAAACTTTACTAAATTATAGTCTCTTTATATTAGCTATTTTATAAAGATAAATCTTTTATTTAAATATTAAAATAGCTAATTATATTTGAAGATCTAAAATGTTACTTTATTATTATATCTATATTAACTTATTCAGATTTTAAAAAATTCTTTATTCTATTTATTTTTAATATTAAACTTGATGTTATTCTCTCTTAAAATGATGAAAATAATCAAAAAAATTATTATATATATAAATAGAAGAGTTTTCTAGACTAAAAATAAATATTTAATAATTAAACTAGAATATCTTGCTATTTACTAGATAATAAAACTCTTTTAATTATATATATATATTATTTTAACTAATAACTAATTATTTAGCTCTTATCTAATTATTGAATAAACTAAATTTATTTAAAAGAGTTTCATTAAATTATAATATTAAAAAAATATAATTTTAAAGTTATATATAAAAAGTTTATACTTATTTAAAAGTTAGTTTTTCTATATATTTAATAATAAAAATTATTTAAAATAAATATATTATATATATAATTATTTTATATTTACTTACTTTATCTAATAATCTCTTAACTAATTAAACTTATAAATTTTAATAAAAATCAATAATATTTATAAATAAAAATTATTTATCTAAAAAAAATTAAAGAAATTATAACAAGTACAAAGAAATTATAACAAGTACTTAAAATGATTAATTTAGAAATATCTTATATAATAAATACTTTATTAATTATTTTGAAATAAAGAATATCTAATATTATATATATTAAAAATTTTATTGATTACAAATATATAAAAATATTGATAATTATATTAAGATATATAATATATATTAATAAAAGAGTAAAAGCAATAAAAATATTAAATTAATTTTAATTTTAGTTATATAATTATTTAAAAAAATCAATATCAATTATATTAAATTATTAATAATAACAAAAAATAATAATTACTATATTATTATTATAAATTGCTTTTATTAAATAGATTAAAATCAAAACTATACTCAATATTAAATATATATTTATATATTAAACTTATCTTTTTAATAATTTTTTTTTTATTTTATTTTTATTTTATTTTTACAAGTCTTGTTTATTAAAATATTTGATAATTACAAAAATATTAATTATTCAATTTAATATTTTAAGAAATTTTTTATTTTAAATATCTTATTATATATTTAATAATATAAATATAATAATAATTATATTTACTTATATATTTATATAAAATCTTATTAATAAATCTATTGCGAGTGCCAAACTATTAGAAGCGGCACTAGGTATATCTACAACCCCACATATAAAAGCTTATAATATTGTATGAGTATTTGATTGGCAAAATCAAAAATTTAATCCTATAACTAAGAAAGCTCTGGAAAAACTAAAAGTTTAAGAGGAGACACAGAAAATTTAATTTATCATCAACCACAAATCACGTTTACGTCTACTAACTTTAGTGACTATATGTAGAGATATTGTTCAAATGGTCTTGCTTTTTCTTTTGACTCAATATATTTTTAGATTGATTCTTGTGTAATTGGACAATAAGTTCTCGATCCACCAAGATATAAATTTTCATTCATATTTATAAAATTAGTTACGCCAACCCTTGACGTTCTTGTATCTATACTTAGTACTTGTCGATTTCTTTATTATCATTATTGTTATTATTGCCAATTAAATCAGAAGAGGAATTCGACGGAATATTTTCTGTTGCTTCAATGTTAGATAATTGTTGATGTTGCGGCATGTTTAACGTTCATTATTGGTGCGTTGTATATACACCACGTGGTAATTTAGAAATTAACACGTAGTGATTAGTTTTGATAAAAATAATTATTTTTTTTAGTTATATCTTTTATTTGTTACTTTTTTTGCTCCATTTATATATCTGAGTACCTCTGTTGTTTTATTAATTAATTGATTTAAAATATGGTAAACCAAATTTTTTGTTATAAACGATAGATAGATGGTTAACCAACTGGAGAAAAGAGATAATGTTTAATATTAGTTAGTCAGTTAGATAAGAAATTATATTAATTATGGATTTAATTCTGTGTAGAATAATTTGTTTTTATATTTGATATTTCATTCACATACAATTGTCTTTTCTATAGTCACGAGTCGAACTATATATAATTTCGAAGTTTTAGTGACTATAAAAGTATGTTTAGATTTTAACAGCTTTTTTATAATATGTATTAGTACATGTAGTATAAATAGATTGCACATGTGCATGTATTTATGTTAATATTCTATTTTCTTGTTTATGTATTAAATATATTTTATTAGGTAGATACATTATAAAGAAATGTAAAAGAATTATTGCATATATTTATTATAATATTATTTATATAAATATGATGGGAATATATTTAGTATTCATAATTTGTTATTTTTGAATATTTCCGCAGAATATGATATTTTTAAATACAAAACTTAAAAAAGTTCTGTGAATTTTACATTTAGTAACATAGCATATCAACCTCGAGATCAATACAAATAGTAGCGTTAGCGTCTGTTACAAATAATTGGTATGTGTGATGCGAATAGAAAAGGTCAACTCATCTTGTGTGGAATAGTACATCCGGAAAACATATATTTAAGTGCGTTGATTTTATTGAAGAGCTCAGTAAAAAACTTTTAAAAATTAATTTTATCAAGATTATTTCGTGAATTCGATTTATCAAGACAAAGCTACTGTATTGTTCATGAATTGATTAGGTTTACTAATCTGTTCTTGAATTCAAATTCGGTTTATGCAAATTGGAAGTGTAATGATAATGCATTATAATTATTCAATAAAGTTCTCATTTAAAAGTTTATTCAAAATTAAATTATAAATAATAATGCATAAAAATAGACCGTTTTTGCTATGAGTTTTGTATGGATCAACTAGATTTATAAGCCCGGACTCATAATTTAAAGTCAAATGACTGGATTTTGTGAAAGACATGTAAAGACATTTTTTTGTGTTTACAAACACAAACACAAAAAACATATAATTGAGCATGTAAATGCATAAAAATCAAATTATCCCTAATTTATTGAAATTTTTTTCATAATATTGTGAAAAATTTAAATCTTATCTACTTTGACTTGATGGTTGGCTTAGCATACATATAACCTGTTTTAATTTAAAAAATTACAAAAATTTAAATAATATTAAATCAATGGATGAATGGGTTTCAATAAATTTAAGAATTAAAGCGATCAAAATACTCAAAATCAATAAGATCAAAATTTTCCAACGTAGCAAGTAACTCAAAATCAATAAAATCAACATTTTCCAACGTAACAAGTAAGTCGGCGTGTTCCACTCCCGTTATCACTTCTTTT
>CAJVPS010001682.1:0-14466 GCA_910591765.1 Ambispora leptoticha | reverse complement strand
ATTATATAAATCTATAAATTTTTTACTAATTATTTTTGTTTGATAATTTTAGATAAGAGCAAAATGCTATAGTAAATACAATGACTATACTTCTGCTATCCAAAATGCTATCTTTTCAATATTTAGCAAAGAGAAGTTAGTAAGAGTCAATAATAACATATCTGCTATCCACCTTGCCAAGTGGAAGAGAAGTAAGAAAATGCAAACTGCATATAAAAATCTCTTCCAAAATAATAAATTGCTTACAAATATTGGTTACATAGTATTTAAGAAATATAAAAGGAAAGTGTTGCTATTGATGCACTGCATATTTGTCCTAGCTATCTGTGACATTCTTCTCAGTTCATCAAGTCCAGGAATCAAATGCAAAGATAGGTTAGTAGCAATATGTGTATATGTATTTATGATAAGTAATACTTTAAATTTGCTTAAAGTTTGTATTAAAAATCATTCATATAATGGATATTTAGTAAGCTATAGAAAATAACTAGTCAGCAATATCAGAAATGATAGTAGAGATAGTGGAAAAAAAAATCAAAGAGATAGAGCAAGCAGCAAAGAAAAAATACCAAAAGTCATAGGCTAAGGATATAGTTGAAGAAGATGATAATAAGAAAGATGATGATGAGGAAGATGATAACTATGACAATTTTGTAAGTTTTTTTAATACTCTTTGCAATTTATTTCTTTGAAGTCTTTAAAAAAACTAATTTTTTATTCAAAAAATCACTGACTTGAATTATGAATTTATATAATATAGTTTTCTTTAAATTTGTATTTTATTATATATATATAGTTTATAATAAAATAAATATCTTTACTATTATTTAATCTATGAATTCTATAGTTACTTGAAATTGCTACTGCTACAGTTACTTGAAATTGCTACTGCTACAGTTACTTGAAATTGCTACTGTTATTTGAAACTAATATTGTGAAGTTTTGCGCAGAATTTTAAAAAAAAATTAAAAAATCTGCGCAGACCTATATTTTGTTATAGATCTGTGCAGATTTTTTAATTTTTTTTTCTTTATCAATTATCACCAGGTTTGAAGTTTTGCACAGATTTTAGATCTAAAGATCTGCATAAAACTGTGTTCTCAAAAATTTTCCAATGTTTTTTATGCAAAAGATTATATTTAATACTGATTAACATTTTATTAAGAAGAATATGAAATGGATCAGAGTAATCAAACTTTACAAAATATTAATTCATATTTACAAAATAGTTAACATTATGGCATTATTATTATATATATTAATTTTATTTCAATTTATGCTAAAGAGTTTGTTCAGGATCTTGATTTTTTTCAACAATCAAATAAACCATTATTTTCTTTAATGAAGAGCTGACTTGAGCAACTTACAGCATATATTCAAACTAATCATCAAGCACAACACTTTGGATCTGAATTAGAAATACTTATTCACAATTTTTATTTTAATTCTGAAGATTTTTATTCAATATTTCAATTAGCATTTGAAATAGCTTATAATAAATTCCAAATATATATTTCTCAATATCCTGTATACAAATTATTTCAAGCTTGCCATATTTTTGATCCAAGTTATATTCATGCTAATGATATATTCAGAAAAAATATATGATGTTATGCAGACATTCCAGAACTTATAAATCCATCTGATGCATTAATTTGGAAATAGGCTATTTATTGCAGATTAGAAAATAATGATAATAATAGTATCAAAATAGTATTAGATATACATTAACAAGATTTGAGTATTCAATTACCAATTTTAACTAATATTACTTTAGATTATATTTGGCTTCCAATTTCTAGTTATAGCGTTGAATGCAGTTTTTTATTATATAATTCTCTTTTATCAAGTGACTAACAAAGTTTATCCCAAGAATCATTAAAAAAATTAAGTATGATGTATTTTAATGGAATTTAAGATATTCTTTTTTAATTTTAAATAATTTTATTTTAAGTTTTTTTTATGTTTTTTAAGTTTTTTTAAGTTTTTTATAAAATAAATATGATTTTTTTACATCTAGTCAAAAATGAATTAACTGATTTTTCATCTAAAATAACTTCATCAGTATTTCAAAATCTCTTAAAAAAACCATAATGATAACTAATTCTCTGGATTTTAATCAATTTGTAAGATTTTTTGATCATGTATACATATACTGATCAAAATCTGCTGGAAATATTTTATTAAAATCATTTAATACTTACTTGATGACAGACATACTGAGTTTTTCTGTATTATTATTGATAGAAGTAATTTTATCCATCTCTCTCCAAGACTATCATTAATAACTCGAATTGGTATAATCATTCAAATGTAGTTTATAGCAGAATAATACAGAATTTACTAAATTTCAATTATAGTACAAAACAGAATTTACTCAAATTTGATTAAAGCAAAGCACAAAATCACAATCTAATCACAGACAGAATTCACATTATATCACAGCAGAAAATTATCGGTCCTGCAATCAGGATTATCATTAGATCAGTCCAGTTCTAGCCAAATTCTGGATTGGACTGGACTGGAATCTGGACTTATTCCAGTCCAGACTATTCAGTCCAGTTCAATTGGCATAGTTTATTATTATTAGATTATGTCAATAGTTTTTGATTGATCAACTAGAATAGATCTAGTGAAGTAAGTCTAATTGCGTGCATATATTATCTAATTATATATATGAAAAAATGAGATTTATATCACATATATAGGAAAATAAAATTTATTATTATTTTAATCATATATATACATAAAAAAATAGGATTTTTATAATTTATTGATATATAAAGATGCATCTAACTTATTAATAAATAACTCATTAAATATCTATTTTGCGCAACTATCTCTTTGAGAATATCAGTAACGTGAAAGAATATTAGAAGATAAATCTATTTCGAGTAATAAATCAGTTATCTCTTCATCATCCTAATCATCATCTAATTTTTCATCTTCAAGCATTGACTCTCACAATCTCAATATTTTATCCAATTCATCTCTACTCTCACTAACAATACTTTTATTACTTCTTATTTGTAATTCATTATCACTCTCAGTATCTTGATCAATATTATCTATCAGTTTAGTTCTTTGAATCAGATCTTCATTAGTTTTATATAGTGTTGTAATAGCTTTTGAATAATACATTTGCTTAATTTATTCAAGTTTGTGATTTTGGTAAGCTTGATTTATTACACTCTTTATTTGAGCTATTGCCAAGAACTTTGTATACTAAAAAGTAGATTTTATATAGAGTATAATTAGATTGCATTAAAAAAATTTAAATTATTTTTTAAATAAATTTACTTCTTATCTTTAATTAATTCCTTGAAACTGAATATAAATGACCTATTTAAGATCATAATCTTTCTACTGATGTAATATTTATACAAATACTCATTATTTGACATATCACAAATTCTAATTCTTTTGTACTCTCTGAGTACCAATTCCAATATCCAAATATATCTTGATTAAACTGATTAAATAATACGTCATTAAATAAAAATTTCTTGATCTGATAATTATCAACTCTCACAAAATACTTATTGGAATAGTGCCAGTCCAAGCAATATAATAATACAGTAAATATTCACTTAAATCAATCCAATTCAAATGTATTAAGTTCATATCAAATTTGTCAAGACAGTAGTTAGGATGAAGTACTTATGATAAAATAATAATTGATTATTTCTACTATTTTCATCATTTTTCTAGATAATTATATAATTGCGTGCTGAATTACAGATCTGAAAGTTTTGACAAAAATTGATAAAAGTAATCAAAAGAATAAAGTACATCATAAAAATGTGCTTTATCTCATTGTAAAATATTCAAGCAATCATAATATGATAAAAGAAGTTGTTTGATAGTAAGTATATTTCACCAAAATTCAGGATCATTAATTAGATCACAGATATCATTAGGTAATACCAGATTATCTTTCAGAATTCTTAGAGTACTTTTGATTTTGTGCAAATATGTATTGTTCTAATTATTTACATTAGTTTGTGATGATTCTGCTTCTTTATAGATATCAATTTAAGATTCATATTATGCTACAAGTGTCTTGATAAATTAAAATTAGAATTAGAATAAGCAATAATAATTAATAATTTAATAAATAATATTATCTTTAAAGCTTCCTTAATTTGCAAAAGACTACTAAAACAATAATAATAGCTGTTCCAACATATATTATCAGGAACAATCAAAACTTATAATTTTTTATATGTCTGCATTTGGATATTTCAAAGTTTTCCAGCGAAATAAACATGACTTTTACTTTTGAAATACATCATGATATGAGTAGCTTTGATGGTAGTAGTCTTATATGTATTAGATTCTTTAAATATTTCTCTAACACATAAATTTGTCTGATGGATGAAATATGGTAAATATATAATCGTATGATTTTTAACTTGAAGTTGTTTTCTAAATAAAATATATAAATAAATTAAATAAATTTCAAAATTCAAAGCAAAATAATTATTATCTTGCTGTAACATATGATGAATGGCTATCTGTTATAATTGCTGATATCTTTATTGTTTCATCTGTTACAGTTTTCACAATAGTATTGATCTTTATTTTGACTTCTTCAGTCCATGCTCTTTCACCACTAATATCTGTTGCTTGCCAAACTAAAACTTCACCTGAACTTATAATTAAAACACTTCCCAAGATAGATTGATTAACAATATTTGTCCAACCATCCATTGTAAGAGTAATACTATATGAATCTTCTTGTACTTTTAGTTTGATATTAGTAATCATTTAATCAAAAGTATGTGATAATATGTCACCACCTAGTTTTTGTCATTCAGGAAGTTTGCATGAAGAATTAATGAATTTAAATAATGTAATAGCATCTGAATTTTGTACCCAATGGAAGCTCTATCTATTTGAAATTGTTACTTTTAATAACAGATAATTAAATTGGTCAAGATTATTTCTAGTAAATTAACAAAAAGCAAAATTGTCCAATGATTTATTGATTGCTAAAAAGGTTGACTTCATGTAGAAACTATTATTCGATATTGAGCTAGATATTTTACTTGATACTGAAATTTGACTTTGATTAACACTTAATGTTTGATAAGATAATTTAGTAGATTCATCTAATTTTAAATTATTAATAAATAATTTGAATTTAAATTAAATTTAAGATAATTATACTAACCATCTTGTCTACAAACTCTCTTTCTTTGATGTTTTTGTATTATTATTTTACTATCTGTATCATCTAAAATCGCTTGTGCTTCATCTCTTCCATATTTTTGCTTGAAAAAGTCACATTTTTTAAAATGATCTTTACAACACTTTTTGATATTTATAAATTGTTTTTCAAGAGCATAAGAGCAACCTTTTAGCTCAATACAAGCTAAGCATATTGCATACTTGTTATACTCATTTGCATTTTGATCAAGTACTTCAATATAAGCAGTTAATTAATGGCGACATGTCATTATCTTTGCAAAAAAATTTTTTGTCACATCTATTGTTTTTGATTAGATAAAAGTTACTTGCACATGATTAGACTATTATTGGACCAAACCTATTAAGTTCAATCATGCGAAGTTCAGTTGACTAGACTGGACTGAACTTTATATTTCAGTGGACTGGACTAGTTTTGATGACAACCCTGATTACAAGCATATAATTAATTTCCTGGTGTGACTATATGGATATATGACTTGATACTTTATCATGTGCCTGATAAATAACACGTGATGATTGTTTGAAAAATAAGTATAGTTATATTCAAGAGTTTGAATCACGAAAAAATAATAAAGTATGTAATTTATTAGTCATCAGGACCATCTTTATTGATATAGGAAAAAATAAAATACAAAATAGAAATATAATATTCTAGTAAATTTGTGTTTTTATAATCTAAATCTCTTAATAACTTTTTGGTGGAGAATACGTAGTTAACATCATTGATGATAATGGAGTCTGATCTTTAATTACTGGTAAAAAATTAATTTCATCTTTCACATCTACTATTATTGTGATAATTTTTTCCATCGCAAATCTTAATTCAAGAGTATTCTTTAAAAATTCTTCAATAACCTGATGTGAGGAAATATGTAATGGTATAACCAACTTGCAGATTTGAAAAATCTAATAAAAATTATCTTTAAATAGGTCTAATACAGAAATAGTTACACAATCTTGTATTACTTGGATATCCAGAACAGGAACTTTCTCTAGCTTGATGTTTAACAATCTAACTATATCAGTGGTATCATTTTTCCTATCAAAGAAAAAGTTATATTATTCATCAAAACAATCTTTACAAATATATACCAATTTTTTCTAGTCGATAATTTCTTTGTCTTGTTGAGAGAGTAATCATGAAACTTTAGCAAATACAAGTTCATTTTTCACCATATCAAGCTTTAGCAAAATCTATAGATCTGGCTTCTTTCCCAAATTCATAGTTTCCATCCGCACCATTCTGGATTGTGATGATTTACTTGTCTGCTCAGACCTACAGTATGATCTATAAGTATTTGGAATTAAAAAATTACTCATCACACCACAACCAATGACTTAAATCACATGAAATTTATGCATTTTGAAGATTAAGACCAGCTAATTTATTATATGATTTTTAAAAGCTCACAATAATACCTCATAGACCTAATTAAATTATCATATAATGACACAGTTCATCTAAATTTTTTGGCATATGCTTTTCCACATTATTCTTAACAATATACCAGAGATTTTCAATGGAATTCAAATCAGGACTGTTAGATGATCAGTCCAAAACTTCAGATATGATTTCTTCAAGAAATGCTTTGGCAAGATGGCTCATGTATTTCGAATCATTATCCTGCTGGAATCATCATTCATCTTTCATCAATTATTTAATTTCTGGAATATGCTCACGAAGAATATTGACATAAAATTTGGCATCCATAATTTCAAAAAAACAAAATAAATTACTTTTACCATTTATACAAAATCCTTCTCATGCAAAAATCTTTCTTTGATCCTTGAATATACATCATATCGGTCATGCTCCCTTATATCAGCACTCTACCATATTCCAAGAGTTTAAAAGCTGTTTCATTTGAAAAGAAAATATTATTCCAATTATTATCAAGATGTTTGCGAGCCTATGTCACATATTTACATTTATGAATATCAGTAAGCATCAGCATTCCTAGTAGGAGTGCTTTTTTATATCCAAGAGTAGCCAAATATCTTCCAACCATTTGATGAAATACATTTACATCAATTTTTAATAATTTTATCACCAGGATTCTCGTTGAAATAAATGAATCCCTTCATATATATTGATCCAATGCCTTTGATACTCATACAATTATCTTCTTGAATCTACCTTTACTTCCAGCATGTTTATTTGTGTTATATTTTTTGAGTTTATTAATATTGTCATATATTGTTGAAAGGGATATATTGGTTATGATATGGATTTCTTTGGCATCTCGAATGCCCTGATTTCACAATTGTAAAATGAATTGACGGTTGGTTTCTTGCTTGGAAGTCATAATTATACCAAAGTAAAAAAGAAAAAAAATAAAAGAAATGGTATCACGAAGAAGTTCCGCGAACAACCCACTAATGACGATTCTTTTCCATTTTAAATTGTGAAAATCGGCCTTAATTTGGCAAAGATATGCATATTTTTTTTCCGCGAAAAATTTTCCGGATACTTATGGACCACACTGTATATACATTGAAAATTATATATAATTAACAGAGTTAATATGGGTAATACATCGTATATATTTTGATTATAAAATAGTTGTATAGATAATTACCATGCATGCTTGAGTGGCCATTTTGAATATGTGAGGATTGGATCCAAAACCTTCAATACGGCATGAATCACATAAGCATTCTCACTATATTCGTCTTCTGTCAATAGCGGTCTGCAACTCCAAATGTGACGCCTGGAAAAGAAATACTCTTAACAAAGTAAGCATGAATATAATTACACACTAATAACTTACAATCCTTCTAACAAGTCAAAAACCGTCATCAATATACGTCTGGATGCAACGGGTATCTCCCCTCGTGGGAAAGCAATTGGTCGCATGAATACCGGATCGAAATCGGGTCCCAGATCTTTATATGTGTTTACGAAATCATCCATCATTATTTTTATTTGTTCTGGGAACTCATCGTTATGGAATGTATGAAGCGTCAAAATCTGCTTTGCCCTCAATGATAATAAATTTGTAAATGGGTCTTCACCACCCGAGAGATCAATAACGCCAGATGCTATAGGAACTTCTGGTCTAATTGACGTCAAGTCCAACTGTTCCAGGTGGCGGATAATTTCAGTATACGCGACCATGATAGTGTCTGAGCAACCATTTTCTATCTTAGCTCTCTGAAGATAATAATTCTCACATCAGTATCAGCATTAAATACCACAAATAAACAAGAAATCTGGTATTTACTTACACATCTTCCTAATATAAATTCAGTATTTTCTTGAATTATATCGACATTACGTTCTTGTTCTACAGTTTGACGCTGAATAATAAAAAGTTATAAATGGCCAGTTTGTGACTGTGAGGCGAGAAAAATGCTTTCAGATTGCCGAGTATAAGATACACGTATAAATATGCTTGCCTTCTCCTTTTCTTTGGTCCAAACTTCCTTATAAAATGTTCGACGTTGCTCCTAGAATCAGAAAAAAAAATAATTTAGTCAAACGTTCTCTCAAAAAGATAATTATCTAATATGTCTCATAAAATCAGTTATTATGGGTCGTTCATTATTCATAATAATTATAAGATCCATGCCCACGGCCAGCGACGAGGTACACGAGGCATAGCTCGTACCGAACCTAATGTGAGGAATCACACCGGAACGATGAATCTTCTGTTCTGCACCCTTTGATGCTTACAGTGCTAGCACTCTGCAAGCTAAGACATACGCTACATCAATATCACGTACACCCAGATACAGACAGTAACATAGGCCTATGTTGTTATATCCACCACTCTTCCACAAAAATCGTATCATCATTTTTAAAATGATACCCAATATTTTTTTATAATACATACCTTAGACATAGAGTTAAATTGTGACAAGATTGTGTCTAGTTTTCGTTTGCTATTTAAGTGGGTCCCGCCACATGTGGTTATAGCATCCTGAAGCTCTCGACGATATTGAGACTCCGCCACATTAACATTGTTTCTTCTCAAAATTTTGACGCTGGGTAGGTAAACATTGGGAAGCCATTCTTTGTTATATTGCAAGTAAAAACGACGAATAACCATAACGTATATATACTGCCCTTTTAGTGGAACTAGTACAAAGTGCTAACACGTTTCCGCAACTCATTTCTACCTCATTTAGGTATGAGAACAGTAGATTTAGGGAAGGTGGAACTGGAGCGATGCAATGCACAGCGAAAAAACTTTTCACAAAGAAAATGCAAATGCCACGAGTTAGTAACAATCAGCAGGTCACACGATTACATCATGCATGAAAAGTTCCATGACCTTCTAATTTATTCTGTGATATATGTTGATCGAACATCTGTGTTACGCACTCAAAATCTCACCCATCGCCCGGATAACTTTCCAATAATATATAATACAAGATAATGGACTAATATATATTGGGTATTGTCATAATTTGTTTTTGTTTCTTTACTGAGATTCGGAAAAAATCGAGATAATGGCAATAATTTTTCCAGATCTGTAAAAGTGAGACCGGAAAAACCGCGTGACCAAAAGTCAAAAAAAAGTCACGCATTATACATTTATTAAATACTTTATTAGCTTCGCTATTTCGATACGATATTGATACTAGATGAAGCGTGAGTTTGAGCTCACGGCCGCAGTAAGTGGCGCAGTAAATCAAATTTAATAAATGCGTTTACAATAATAAAAGTTGTCACAATGGAAGTTTGGTTACCAGTGGAAGACTTACTAGTTTCCAATATTGGGCGCATCAAGAACAAAAAAGGTATAATTTTAAGGCCAGGTGTTTGCAAAAGGTCTGGTTATGTACCAACAGTTTTTAGGATTAATGGTATACGTAAACATACCCGTGTTCATATTTTAGTTGCACGAGCCTTTGTCCCTAATCCAGAAAATAAGCCTTACGTTAACCACATTAATGGCATCAAACATGATAATCGGGCTGTTAATTTGGAATGGGTAACTCCTAAAAAGAATGCTGAACGTAAGGTATTCCCAAACCGTGGTCGTGGTAATTCTAGGTGGATCGTACAGAAAGCATTATATGGGGAAGTTATTCAGATTTGGAATTCTATTCGCCTCGCTGGTAATACGCTTAAAATCGCAGAAAATAACATTTCGGAATGTTGTAGCGGAAAGCGAAATACCGCCGGTGGCTGGTGTTGGATATATTATGAAGATTATATACCACAGGATCCTAATGAAGAATGGAGAGAAATAGAATATAAATTACGAAAGTTCAAAGTTTCATCTCTAGGGAGAATTCAGTTAACGAATGGTGCAATCACCCAAGGATCATTATACGAAGGATATTTTCGATTCAACCAATATTATATTCACCGTTTGGTAGCATTAGCGTTTTGTTCAAAAGAAGAAGGCAAAGATTGTGTAAATCATATTGATGGCAATCGTACCAACAATAAAGCATCCAATCTCGAATGGTGTACACAAAAGGAAAATACCCAACATGCCGTGTGCTTTAAGCTTTGGGGTCACTGTCGCAAACGTGCCACCAAGCAGATTTTCGATGATGGATCTTTCCGAGAATTTCCATCCTTAGCTGAAGCACAACGCATAACTGGAATTAAAAGTCAAAATATCGGACTAGTATGTCGAGGACTTCAAGCTCATGCTGGAGGATATCGTTGGGAGTATGTAAGCACAATTTCGCATAATAATCATGATGATTTTTCACAATAACGTAGACCCTCCAAAATTTATTTTTTCAGAGATCACGAACTTGGTTAATTATTATCCGCAATGCATATATTTGTAATACTTCACAAATCAGGTGAGACATAACTTGTCTGTGCTATATTATTAGATATACAAAGATTTTCTCGACGAATATTAAGAAAAAAGACGATAAGCATATATGGATGAAGAAATAATAAGGTTAATGCATTTGAACTCCATTTCTATATTTTGCGAATTTATTCTCGCATAGCAGTTTTGCGGTTATTGATGTTAAGTATAATATTGATTGGTTTGAATTTTTTTGTTTACTGCACAAAGCAGATAAAAGGACTAATCGGTGAAACTTACCTCATTTTTATGTGTGATGTAGCAATAGCCGTCCAAGAATCAAATTCTTCATCCATGGATTTCTCCTTTGGATCAACGGATACCCTCAACCGGTATTTGCGGGAAAGTTTGAATTATAATTTGATGGATCATTTATGGGATAAAGACTAGGAACCAAATTAATCATCCATAGGAATCACGTTAGTATGATCGCATCATAGAAATCCGGTCAATTGCTTTTCCTTTAATTAGTATGAAATTGTGGAAATTATTTGTTAAGATGTGAGAAATTCCATCTTCGGATCAAGTACCTCAAAGCTAAAGAAAAACACTATGATACCGATCCTTGAATCGTGACCACCGGAATGACTAAGTTTTTTTTCGAACATGCTAACAAGCTAGACCTACTTACAGATTATTTTCAGAGGAAGGCATTCCGTAGTTAACTCTGTAGGAAATCGAAAAAAACTACGGTTAAAAATTAAAACTGGTTGTGGTAATAAAAAAGACGATACGATCATTTGTCATATAAAGTAATTAATAAATTTCATTTTGTCAAAGGATTAACCCAAAATAGAATAAAAATCGGACCATTTTATTTTCTCAAATTGCAAATTAACTATTATACGTATGCAGACTAAATCACATGAACATTATTTTCGAAATGGGAATCATGACCTGAGTCACATCATGTGTATGAAACAAATAAGGAGATACTAGTCAAACACGGATAACATAAAAAAAGAAGCTCAATTTTTCATCATTTAATATTTATGCATACATTGACATTAAACCAGAGGGTTCATGATTTTTGTAATCATCACTAAATGCTGACATGTACTGTTGTATAATAGGTTTCTCATCCATACGAACTGATTTTTCAAGCATCTTTAATTCCCACCTCATTTTCATACGAAATAATTCATCTTCTGTCATATCTGGAATCATATCCAACATTCTCTCGTCACAAAATGTAACATCTTCTCTGAACTTCGCCTTTTTTGATAATGGTCCTTCAATATTTATATTTTCTTCTAAACTCTCTCTCTTATTCGTTCCTATAATGCCATCAAGTTTGTTTCCCTGTTCCAAAACAAAACGTTTGATTAAACTTAATGCCTTGCCACGATCATCAATTACCGCAGTTACAATGAAATATTGCTCGACTGGATTTTCAACTTTGGTTATGAAAAAGATAGTCCACTTTTCGTTGCAATCTGTCAATACGACCAATACATCTAACGCAACATCTGCATTTGCGATAAGTAATTCTCCTTTAGCTTGAGATTCTTCTAATTTTAATTCCTGGAGTGGTTTCTTTGTTTCTACATAGACGCATCCTGTTAGACTTGGGCCAATGCAAATATCAAATCCACCCCGTAATATAGTACGAGCTTTATCTAATGTTACTTCTTTTTTTGTAGATTTATGAACGTCTTCGACGGAATAATATTCTCCTAAATTTAATACATTTTTAAACCAGTTTTTGACATTCAGCATTTGTTTGTCTTCATCTTTGTCCATATCCCAATTGAATCCATCGCACTCTATAGTTGAAGAATCTGGGAAATCTCCGACACTAAGCTTTATATAGAAAAAAAAATGAGAAGGAATTCATATTAGGAAATCACTGCTTTAGTAGGAATTATTGTACATACTCGTATGCTTTCAAACCCCATAGTTTTCTCAATTTTGTTCATCTTGGTATCGCTCAGCTTTGATATACTTATCACTTCAAATGGTTTTTCTTTCATTGCTTTATTCACTGCATTCTCTACAATCTCCTGCAAATTCCTATGATCTATAAAAAAGAGAAATATAAGATTAAATAAAGCGCTATTAATTGATACTCTGGCATCAGAATAGAACCTTACCTTGTGTTTGATATGTTTGATCCGCAATTGCTTCATATTAATAAGAAATATAAGAAGTGAAATCAAGAGACAATATTGCGCAAGTTTTAGTTGTCAGATGTAAAATTGTTATGAAAGCAAGTTAGCAAAATTTGCAATACCAAACAGTTCCTCAAATCTAAACATTCCCGCTATGATAATTTTTTTACACTAAGTTTTTATTTCGACAATCAACAGGGTGTTATTAGATCATTATTTACCTTCTCCGCCTTTAAGAGTTTCAATCAAATATGCAATTGATTCTGCTGGTCCTCGAGATAAGCCATCTTGCATAAGTTTTGTTTCGTTTAAACGTAGGAATGCTTGACCGGCGACCCAATTATCCTCAATTATTTTGATATCTTGTTCTCTGAGATATAAATCATTTTTCTTGGACTTTAGGAAAGTAATAACCTGCTCAGGACTCCATTTCTTGATTTCTTCAATACTTGGAGTTGTTGAAGTGACCTCTCTGCCTTCCGTAGATGAAATAATTTCAGTATGTTCAACATCCTCCATAGAAACTATTATGTCGATAAAAATGAGTTGCTTCTTTACAAAAAATATTCGCAATACGACACTTTACCTGTAGATGGTTCTCTTGGGAAAGTCGATGCTTTTTCCTCGGATTTTTCTTTACCTTTCGAAGACGTACCAACATTGATGGTTTGAACGTCCTCTTTGGGAGCTATTTTTGTCAAGAACAATGAGTGGAATATTTACAAAACTGCTCGCAATAACATCCACTTACCTGTTGGAGATTTTTTCTTCTTTGTCATTATTAAGGAAAGTGTTACGGAGCACAGCATTACACAGCAGACACAGTAAGTGGCGCAGTAACCGGCATAAAACTTTTAATCCGATATCATCCTTACTTAATCTAGATATCGATGTCGCCGAAAAAGTTCTAACTTGTTTTATTTTTTCTTTACCAACACCATCAAAAAGCTTATAGATCTTTCGAGCTTTTTCAGTTCTTTTACGAAGAGCCTCTTTTGTAATTTTTTTAGGAATTTGAGCACGAAGTTCTACACTGAGAAAAGCATTAGATGCACTAGCGTTATTGGTTTTTTTAATTCCTTTTTTCGATTTTTTAGAGCTTCACCAAAATCAAAATATTGATTAATTACTTCTTGATTTGTAGTATCATTTTTCGACTCAGCGTGGGTAATCATACTGAAGAAGTATAAAAAATTATGAGGCTGGGATTCACCACTGGATTTTTCATTACTCCCCTCTTCAGAAATTTCGGAAATATCGGTGGACAATTCTTTGATAAGTCTTTTCAGAACACCGGATTCTTTCTCTTCTTTCTCATCTTCACGAGGTTTTTTGCTGGGCCTGACTTCCATTTT
>CAJVPS010001681.1:0-14467 GCA_910591765.1 Ambispora leptoticha | reverse complement strand
TGTAGTCTGAACTATTAAATAATTTTGATATTATCTTCTTGAATCTCTTTTTGAAATTATTACTGATCACAAAGATTTTGTTAGTTATTTATCAAACAAGTTAATTCTAAACTTCAAATCTCAAGATTAATAATGACCATGATAGAATATAACTTTATTATTATCTATAGAGCTGGAAAAGCCAATCAAAATGTGAATATTCTTTCTTGAATATATTTACAGAAGTAGAATATCAAACTCACTTAATTAACAAATTATCTAAAGTAACTCTTACTGAATAATTAATTAAACAGATTATTCAAATCTGATTAACTTAATATAATAGATTTAACAATATATTATAACTTAATAAAGTATCTAAAATAAAAGTTATTCTATAGAATATAGTAAAGAATAATAAAAGAAAATTTGTTAATAATCAAAATACTTTTTAATTATCAATGAAATATTTTATAAAAAAAATAGAAGAAAAGAATCTACTATATCACTTTGAATACTAAAAAAGAATGAAATTAAAGCAGTAATAACTAGTATATATTCAGATTTACTTGTTGGATACTTTGGATTTAATAGAATTTATCAATAAATAACTATTAGATATTGATAGAATAGAATGGAAACAAATATAAAGAACTTTATTAGATCTTGTAAAACTTGTCAAAGAACTAGTAAACAAACTACAAAACAATTTCTATATTCTATTAAAGTTAGATAATCTTTTAATAGAATTATAATTGATCTAGTTAACCCTTGTAAAATAATCAAGAGAAGAAATTAATATATTGCTATAGCAATAGATCTACTTACAAAATAATCTAAAGCAAAAGTAATTTCAAACAAAGAAGCTAGTATAATCACCAAATTTATTTTTGAAAAAATAATTTGTAGATATAGATATTCTAAAGAATTACAGTCTGATCAAGAAACTAAATTTACAGTCTAAGTAATTGAAGAACTCATCACTTGATTTAGAATAAAATATAAGTTTTTATTACTATATCATCTACAGACTAATAGAATAATAAAATAATTTAATAGAACTTTATGTAAAATACTTCAAAAGTATTATATTATATTAGATAAATAATAGAATAAGTATATATTATTAGTATTATTTACATATAGAATACTTCAAAATAATACCATCAAATATGAATCTTTCTTCTTGATTTATAGAAGAGATATTCAATTACCTATTGATTTTAAATATCTATCATCAATAAAAGAAAATAATAATGAAGAAGATAAAATATTAGATTGAATATTCTCTTTAATCTATTATTTATCAAATGATATTAACATAATACAAAATTGAATCAAAAGATAGTAATAGCAAATGAAAGAAAAATATAATTCAAAATTATTTAATAGTTCAGACTACAGCTAGAGCTTTTTTTTAGTGACACTATAATTTTTTCTGCCAGTTTGAGAGAAATACTTATATAAGCTATCACTTATTCTTTTTCTTTATCATCTTTTTAAGATAATACTATATCAAGTTTAGAATCAGAGATGTCAGTATATAGATAGAATTTTTTTGTAAAATTAAGATAAATTAAGATTAGAGCAGAGATAAGTTTTTCTTTCAAAGTTTAAAATATATTTTCTTGGATTACAATTCAAATAAAAATGATATCATTCTTTAAAAGTTTAAACAAAGATATTATTACTTGTAAGAATTCTTTAATAAATTTTCTATAATATCCAGCTAATATTAAAAATAATCTAAGCTTCTTGATATTTGTTGGTGTAAGAAATTCTTAAATTTGTTAAATAGTTAAAGGATCAGGTGAAATTTCATCTTGAATTATAATATATTCTAGAAAGAATAAATTATCTTGAGTAAAATTATATTTCTCTAAATTAAGTTTTAATTTAGCTTCTTTAATTTATTGAAAAACTTTTTGTAAATATTCTAGATATTCTTCCTAAGTTTTCAAATATATATTTATATTATTAATATAAATTATGATGAATTTCTAATTATAATCTTCAAGTATGCTATCTATAGCTTATTGAAAGTTGCTAGTATATTATAAAGTCCAAAAGATATAACTTTGAATTCATATAATCTTTTTCTTAAGATAAATACTATCTTTTCAATACTAGATAATTTTATTTTGATTTGTCAGTAATCAGATATAAGGTTTATGAATGAAAATCATTTTGCATCTTCAAGATTATCTATTATTTTATTAATTTGTGATAAAGGATAGGTATCTTTTTTGATAAGAGTATTAAGTTTTCTATAGTTAACACAAAATTATTTCTTGCTATTTTTCTTTGCTGCTAATATAATATATAAAGTTCAAAAGCTATTAGATTTTTGGATGATATCTACATCTAATATTTATTGAATCTTATCATAAATAAATTCTTGATCAGATATAGTTGCTTTGTAAGTTTTTGATGGACAGATTTTTTATTTCTAGTATCAATTAAATGTTAAATTATATTGATTCATTCAAGTTCATTAAGATTTAATACAAAAATATTCTTATATATTTATAATAAGTTATATAAAATATCTTGTTATTCAAGTATTAATTCTCTTTATTCAATCATTTTTTTGATTTCTTTTTTATCTAGAAAGTACACTTCTATTTCATTCTTTTCAGTTGATTCAAATTCTTGAATTCTACAAGATGATTCTTCTAATTCTTCTTGGTATCTATAAATATCATTCCTTCAATTGGAGCAAGTTGTAAGAAGATTACTTGAGTAATTCATTTATTAGATTGGATTTCATAAGATTCATTAAAATTATTATATAAAAGAACTCTTATATTTCTAGTATATCTAGCATTAATAATTCTTTTTTTAACTTCAATTTCTTTCTTAACTAGTGATAATTAAGATATTAGTTGACAAATAATTTTTATAGGAACTTCAATTACTAAATAAAAATCAATTATAATTATTTGATGAGATTGAATCAGGATTACTTCTTCTCTAGAATATCTAATATCAAAGCTTATATCAAGTTTATGAATATATTCAGGCATTTTTTCTTTATTTTTATTATTATAAATTTTGATTATTAAATTTACTGATTATTCTTTAAGTTTCTTTTCTTTTTCTTCTTTATCTTTATAGTTTTCAGATACTATATAATATTTATTTAAGATTTCTTCAAATAGAATTATAATTATTATCTTCAGCTTTCTTTTCTTTTTCTGAATCTTAATATTTTTCTTCTAGTAGCTCTTCAATCTGTTTAAATTGTACACAATTATTATAAGTATCAGAATTACAAGAAATCAAATATTTATTATAGAATTTCATATTAATATATTTTAATTAAGCTAATTGTTTTCTTTGGGAGAAAGATAGTTGTTAATAGATAGCTAGAAAGATTTCTTGAGTAAATGCTTCTTCAGTATTATCATAGGTAATATTCTGTATTTATTCTTTTTTATCATACTCAGTAATATATTAGACAAGTATTACTTTTCCAATTTTATTATATTATTAATAAATATTTAACAGATTATTATTACTTCTTAATTTTTTGATAATATCATTATTTTTTTGTCAATAATCATAATTAAATATATATATATATATTGCTCAGTATAGTCACAAAAATATTTGACTTTATTATATCTTCAGATTACTTCAAAAAAGTATTTAGCTTTATCTCAAAGTTTACAGTAATTACAGGTAAGTAAGTTAAGTTATTATTGAGTAAAGCAATCAGAATAATATTACTTTCCAGATTCATTTTCATTTCTAGCTTCTGAAATAGTTTCATTATTCACAAAGTATTTATAATATAAATATTTAACTATTCTTTCTTCTAGTTTCAATTTTCATAGAGCTTCACTTTTAAAAAGAAATTTTTCTTCTATAATTAGTATTTTTTCTAATTCTCAGATATGTTCTACTTCTAACTATCAGTCTTTAGTTTCATTCTAGAGTAAAATTGTTGATAGATTATTTAGAGTATTCATTTTAATATTAATTCAGATAACTAAATCATCAAAACATTAAGAATATTTATGTTTAGAAGTTGGTAATTTATAATAATACTAATATTTAGTAACAGTTCCTCTTTAGTCAAAAGTCTATTAAGAACTTTAATAATAAGTTTGTTAATTTCTTCTTTCCAATTTCAAATATTCTTCTCAGATAAGAATGATATTTTTGACTTATATTTTTTCTTCAAAGATTTTAATATTTCTAACTTTAGAAATTGAGTTTATTATAAGATAAAAAACTTTTTCAAAATCTATATTATTTAATTATCTAGATAAAATATGAATCTGAGTTTAGAATTTATCAGATGTTTAACAAAGAAAATTATGATCTTTTAAGTTTTAATCTTCAAACTTAAATTTATCATTAGTAATTTCATTTAAGAATATTTCAGAGTTATCATTACTATCTTCAGATTATATATTTTATTATCTATGGATAAATTTAATTAACACTCTTTCTTTCTCTCTATTTTAATCTAAGATCATTATATTTTTCTTTAGATCAATTTTAATATTGATCTTATTTAACTAATTTATATTTATTATAAAATTGTAAATTTGAGCTTCTATAATATTCACTTTTACTAGAATTATGATTTCATTAATGATAATGAAAAAGTTATTAATTGCTTTTAATAATTATTTGGAATATCCATTAATATTAGATAAGAAGATATTTGATTTTTATTAAATCTTTATTCCAAATTATTTAAGAAATTCATGGCTGATAACATATTCTGATACTTCAGTATTAATAATTAGATCTATAGGTGTTTTATTAATCTTGACTTCACACTAGACTAAGATAGTTTTGAACTTTTAGATAAATATTATTTTTCATTTGAGTTTCTTTTATGATTTCTTTCTTATTCTCTTTGATATTCAAATTCTCTATTCAGATGAGATCTTAATAAGTTGAGCAATAGTAATATTGGCTTTCTGGAATGCTAAATCTTCAAATATATTATAGATTTCTGCTTTCTTTGCTAAGATTAAAAGATGAGCTCTTTCTTTCTTTTATTTCTTTTTTCCAAATTGATCTTGTTTTCTTCAGGAACTTCTGATAAAGATTGAGTAACTTCATTTTCTTTTTCACTTTTTTCTTTTTCTTTGATAATTCTAGCTTATTTTCTTTCTCTAGCTAGATAATCATGAATTACTAGTAATAAAAAATTAGATTAGATAGATGAATCACTTGAAAAATCACTAGCAGTTACTTGTAATACTACTATTAAGTTCTGAATTTGAATGAGAAGAGAAGTAGTATTCAGATTTTGGAAATTATTGAATTATTAATTATTATTTTGGATGTTTTGATTTTGTTGATTATTACTATTACTATTATTATTCTGATTTTAATTATTTTAATTTTGTAAGATATTTTGATTATTAAACTAATGATTTATAGATTGAAAGTTATTTGAACACACTCTACTAATATGCTCTTTTTCTTCACAACTGTAATAAATAATAATGAATCTGTTATTTGACTGATTTTATTACTAATTATTATTATTATTATTATTATTATTATTATTATTATTATTATTATTATTATTGTATTTTCTGTCAGATTCTATATGATTTAATTTACTGATCAGATCTTGCAAGATTTTAGCTAGGATATTTTATTTATCAGTTGGTTATACTTAAGTTTGATAATAAGTTTATTTAAGTAAATCTGAATTAGCTTCTTTTATATTTTTAGTAGTTATAATTATACTTTTCATAGTATCTTTAGCATTTAAGTTAATCCATTTTCAAATTTCAGATTTGAGATCTTTCTTGTAAATTTGAATCTTGTATTCTTCAGAATAGGCTTGCTCTGAATTTACTTTATTTCCTAATTTTATGAATTGATTAATATATTCTTCAACTATTCCAGTCTGTTTTAGAGATTCTAATTCATCTTGCTATTATTATATCTTATAAGATAAATGAAATTTAAGAATAAATTAATAAGTAAAGTCATATTTATCATGATCATTATTTTTCTAGTCATTTAATTTGAGGTTATTATTTATAGATCATTGATCAAATCAGATAGTAACTGGTCTCTTTAGGTATTTTCTTAATATTTCAATCTTTCTGTTATTAGTAATTCTATTAGTTTTGGTGATTACTTCATATAATTATTTGATTAGATCCTAATTATTACTCTTAAATTTATGAATTAAGATAAGGATCTTTTCCATTCTCTAAATTTTTATAAATCAAGTTAATTCTTCAAGAATTTGGATGAGACTATCTATTTCATCTAACATAATTAATTATTTTTTTGATTAGAGACTTTGAGATTTAATTTGTTTAATTGTAACTATTGATTCTTCTGGATCTTTTGAACTACTACTTTTGTATTCTGATTCTGTTAGTTAATTGGTTAAGAGAATTTCAAAATTATCTATTTCTTTAAGAACAAGAAGAATATTATTATCTAGATAAATTTGTTGTTCAATTGTGATTTTAGTTCTAAATTCAAATATATTAAGTAACTTAATAATTTCTTTTTGAATTTGGTTAGATGTGAGATTCTATTATATTATATTATCAAAAAGTTTCTGTGAGAGTCTATTATAAGAGTCACATAATAATCTTAAATTTAGGTAAGAAAATTTATAAATTTTCTATTTGAATTTTCATTTGCAGAAAAATAATAAGAATAGTAGTTGTAAGATTTAATATAAGGTGAGAATTTTCAAGGATTGTCTCTATTATATTCACTAAGATGTAGGTTAATTGGGAGTTTAATAAAAAAATAATATGTACTTATAAATTAATAAATTATTTAGGTAATAAATATTTTAAATTCTTAAAAATATAAAATAAATAGAAATAAATTAATAAAAATAAGTTAAATGGAACTGCTAGATGAATAAAATCCACAGAGAGAGCACTAAATATTACAAATTATACTCTGAAAGGTAGATTTTATCACAAATATAGTTTATAATAAGTTTTGAGAGTAAAGACTGAATTATTTATAAAGATAAAGCAGATTATTATTATTCTAAAGATTTTCTAATATCAATACTTATAAGTATTATATTAATATAAGGTAAAAATAAAATAAAAAAAAATATAAAAATAATGTTGTGATCATAAATATTAAATTAAGAGTAGATATTAAAAACTAAAGCAACAAATACTTATAATCAAGACAATAAATACTTATAATCAAGACAACAAATACCAAATATAATAAATGCAAAAACTGAAGTAATAAATACTAATTCTAAGATAATAAATGCCAAACTAAGCTTTTATATATGGGAAAGCTTACAAGAATCTTCTAAATCAAATAAAATATACTTGGCTTATTTTAAGTAGAGGATATCTATTATCTAAGTTTTTTAGGCAAGAAAAACTTGTAAATAATCAGAATATAATTTATTATGATAGAAGAGATAAATAAAAGCAAGATATCAAAATAAAAATCAAAGAAAAATTACAAGATAAGTATAACTCAAGTATTATTAAGAACAATTGAATTATTGTTATTCAAGTATATTTATTTCAGGTCTTAGAGTAGAGATATTTATATATTTGAGATTTACAAGTTTCTATTTAAACTCATTTATTATTCTAAATTATAATTACAAACTTTAAGATAAAAGATCAATAAATAAATAAGTAAAATAAAGAGATAAAATACATATAGTAAGTTATAAAATAATATAAATAATAAAATAAAATAAAAAAATAAGATATATGTTTTAAAAAGAAAAGATAAATGATAAAAATAAATTAAATTTGTTATTAAATTATTTCTAAAGCAATTCTAAATTATGATTAAACTGTTTGTAAACTATTATTAATTTTAGAGCTAATTATTTATTTATAATCTTAAAGTATTACTAAAATATTGCAAGAACATTGCAAAAATATTGTTGAATTATAATTGAATCTATAACTAATATATCAATTATATTATTTAAAATCATATATCTTCTAAAAATCAATTGATTAGTAAAAAATTTCAAGTTTGAAAAATTACAAAATAAAAGAATTTATATTATTATAGTAACAGCAGTAATATATCTAGAGATATTAATATTAATATTTAAATTAATAATATTCTTTTCAACTTTTGCTTCATACTAGGCAAATGTAATTTTGAGTTTTTGTTTAAGCAATATTCTTTTTTTCTATTAGATTTGAATAATATAACTTGATATATTCCTTTTAATAATTGAGTTTTTTATGAGAATGAGATCTAAATAAGTTGGATAACAGTTATATTTGCTTTTTATTAAGCCAAGTTTTCTAGAATATTATAGAATTTAGTTATAATAATAAGTATAAATAAAGTAATTTTACTTTTCTTCTTGTAAATAATTTTCTTGTTGAGTTTTTCTTTAAATATTTTGAATAGTTTAGTATTATTTATATTCTGATCAAGAATAATTTCAGAAGTATTTTCTTATTCATCTTCTTTATTATTATTTAATTTCTTATTTTCTTTAATAGCTTCTTTATAAAGTTAACTTACAGATCTGATTCTATAAGAAGTTATTCTTGAATTTTTAGTCTTTCTTTTAGCAATCAAGTATTTATATATATCAAGTAGCAAATTTACATTATCTAATTTGATAGTTAATATCTGAATACTATTAGTAAATGCTTGTATTTGAGCTAGTAATATATTTTAATTATTATTAATATTCTAATTATTACTAATAGTTATCTAATTTGATAATATATTATTATATTATTAATTATTTTTATTTATTCTTTGTAATTATTTCAAAGTTATTTTAATTATTTTTATATAATTATAACTAAAAATAATTAAAATTAATATGATCTTATTTATTATAATTATAACAAGTAGAAATTGATTTGATATTTTGATTATTAGATTGATAATCAAAGTTATTTCTATTATAATTTAATTTTTTATTAATTTTAATACTTTTTATTTACTAATAGAGATCTTGAAATACTATTAAAATAGTATTCAATATTGAATTATTCTGGATCTGAGATTAATAATATTTACAAGTTAGATTATCTGCATTAGTTTTTTCTATATTCTTTACTACTTGAATTATATTTAGAAAAGTTCTATTAGCTGAGATTTATATTCATTTTCTAATTTCCAGTTTAAATCTTCTTTTATAAGTTTTGATTTTATATTCTTCTACTTTATGAAATAGATTAATAAATTTATCTATATATTCTTTTATAATATTAATTTGTTTTAAGATTTTAATTTTATTTTATTATTAATTAATTCTTTCTCTAATCTGAAAGTGTATAGCAAATTGATAACTGAAATTATACAGTGCAGAACAGTATAAGATATCCAATTTATTATATAAAATACCAAATTTTAATCCTAATCCTAGCATTATATAGTAATGTAATCAATTATGCAACTAATGATAAATTAATGATAAATTAATACTAATCTTATTATAGAGACTAGCAGAAGTTAAATTGTCACACTATTTAATTAATATCTGCTAGTTTATATATAGACAAAGCAAGTAAAAAATATCTCTCATAGTAAAATAAGAATAATCACATCAAAAAATAAAAATATTCACCATAATAATGCATATTCTTAATATTTATTGATCAAATACAGCAAAATATACTCTTTACTTTTTATTATATCTGCTTCTTTTTATTAATTTAATAACTTATTAATCTGATTTATAATCTCTTTATTGATTGATCTATGTCTCTTATGCTTCCTGATCATATATTCCACTGCTTTTCCAGTCAAACTGTGATGATAAGTATCTATTTATCTAAATAATAGTCTAGCAAAAGAATGAATTCTCTTCACAGGAATGAAATCAAATGCTTGAGAGATCATTTCTCTAATTTTTGATAATAAGTACTTGCAATAAGATTGAGTATACTATTATCATAGTAATATAAATTTCTTTAATTTCATAATTTTTCAAACTTGGAAAATATAATCAATCAATTGATCTTTGAACAATATATGATTTCAAATAATATAATTAGTGTATCAGTTATGGATTTAATTATGATTTAATAATGTTTTTGCAATATTCTTGCAATATTTTTGCAATATTTTAAGATTATTAATGAATAATTAGCCCCAAAATCAATAACAGTTCACAAATAGTTCAATAACAGTTCAAAAATACTTTAGAAATAGTTTATCAATGAATTTTATTTATTTTTATCTTTTCTTTTTAGAATATATATCTTATCTTTTCATTTTATTTCATTATTTGTATTTTAACTTATTATATATATCTTATCTCTTATTTTTACTTGTTCATTTATTAATCCTTTATTCTAAAGATTATAATTATAGCAAACAAGTTTAGATAGAAATTTGTAAAATCTTAAAGATATATAAATATTTCTGCTCTGAGATCTGAAATAAATATACTTGAATAGTAATAATTCAATTATTATTAAAAATACTTGAGTTATACTTATCTTATAATTTTTCTTTAATTTTTAGCTTGATATCTTATTTTCAATTATCTCTTCTATTATAATAAATTATATTTTGATTAAAAAGATTCTTGATAGCTTTTCTATGTGTAAAAGCTTGGATTTGGCATTTATTATCTCTATTTAGAAAAGATTTGATAAGCTTCTCTACGTGCAAAAGCTTTATTTGATATTTATTACCTTTATTTTGATTTGGTATTAATTACCTTAGTTTTGTTTGCATTTATTGCAATTGTTTTAGCATTTGTTGTTAGTTTTTAAGTATTTATTACTTAGTTTTAATATCATCCCTTAGTTTAGTATTTGTAATTACAACTTCATTTTATAATTTCAGTCTATTTCATTTTTTATCTTGTGTTAATATAATACTCATCAGTATTGATACTAGAAAATCTTTAGAATAATTGTAATCCTCTTTATCTTTATAAATAATTCAGTTTTTATTCTCAAAACTTATTATAAACTATATTCATGGTAAAATCTATCTTTCAGAGTATAGTTTGTAATATTTGGTATTCTCTCTGTAGATCTCACTCACCCAGAGATTCCAGTCAACTTATTTATATTATTTTTATTTATTATTTATTTTAATTATTTTGAGAATTAGCTACTCTTGAAATATTCATTACCTAATGGATTTATCAGTTTATGAGTACATATTACTCTTTTATTGGACTTTCAATTGATCTATATCTCAGTGAACACAACAGAGAAGACCCTTGGAAATTCTTATCTCATATTGAACCATATAACTATTGCTTTTACTATTTTCCTGCCAACAAAAATTCAGATAGAAGATTTGTAAATTTTCTTACCTGGATTTAGGATTATCACATAATTTCACACAACAAACTCTTACAAGAACTCTTTAATAATATTATACAACAAAATCTTACATCTAATCAACTTCAAAGAGAAATTATTAAACTATTAAACATCTTTGTATTTGGAATTAAAATCACAGTTGAATAACAGATCTATCTAGTAAATAGTATTCTTTCTGTTCTTGAAGAGACAGATAATTTTGAAACTCCCTTAACTAATTAATCCACAGAATCAAAATACAAAAGTAGTAATTCAGAAGATCCTGAAGAACTAACAGTCGCAATCAAATAAATTCAACCTCAAAAATCTTAATCAAAGAAAGAAATTATCATATTAGATGGAATAGACAGTCTTATTCAAGCTCTTGAAGAATTAATTCAATTCATAAAGATATAGAGAATGGAAAAGATCCTTATTCCAATTCATAAATTTAAGAATAATGATCAAGATCCAATTAAATGGTTACATGACTTTGAAGTAGTCACAAAAGCTAATGGAATTACCAATGATAGAAAAATTGAGATAGCAAGAGGATATCTAAAAGAATCAGCTGCTACCTAATTTGACCAATAATCTATAAGTGATACTCTTAGATTAAGTAAATGGATAAATAAAGAGTATAATAATCATGACTTTACTAGCCAATTTATTTTTAAATTCCATTTGCCTCATAAGATGCAACAGTGGCAAGATGAATTGAAATTCTTAAAACAAACTGGAACTATAGAAGAATATACTAATCAATTTATGGAACTAGGAAGTAAAATAGATTCAAAGAATAATTATTCAGAAGAATACAAGATTTGAATTTTTAAGAAAGAACTCAAACCTGAAATTCAAAAATGGGTTAATTTAAATACTGATAATACTATGAAAAATATTATTAAAACTGTCAAAAATATAGAAGAAGCTGATTCAGATCTACTCGAGCAGATCTATCACCAAATTCAAGCTCAACCAACTGCTGAATGGAGTGCTCTCACTAAGATTTTGCAAGATCTGATCAGTAGGTTAGATCATATAGAATCTGGTAGAAAATATAATAATCAGAATAATAATAATAATCAATAACAAAATTAGCCAAGAGATCAATCTACAATTATCTGTTATACTTGTAGAGGAAAAGAGTATATCAGTAGATATTATTTAAATAATGCTCAGTTTATAAATTAGCAGTTCAACAATCAAAATATTCCTTGAAATTGGAGTAATTGAAATCAGAATAATAATAGTAATAATAATAATCATCAAAATCAGAATATCCAAAACCATAATTAGTAATCTAATAATTCACAAAATCTGGATACTACTTCTCTTCTTACTCAAATTCAGAATTTGACAGCTGCTTTACAAGCATCTGATAATAGTTCATCTAGTGATTCATTCATCCAATCTAGTTCTTCATTACTAGTAACTCATGATTATTTTGCTGGAGAAAGAAAACATCAAATAACTGTCAAAGAAGAAGAAGAAAGTAAAAAAGAAAATAAAGTTACTCAGTCTTTACCTAAAGTATCTGAAGAAAATAAGACTAACTTGAAGAAGAAGAAATAAAAGAAAAGAAGAGTACATCTTCCAATTCTAGCTAAACATACAGAAACCTATAATATACTTAAAGATTTGGCATCTCAGAAAGCCAACATCATTATTGCTCAGCTTATTAAGATATTATCTGAATAAAGAATTTGAATGTCAAATGGAATGAGAAAGAAATCACAAAAGAAACTTAAATGAAAAATAATATTCACTCAAAAGATCAAAACAATCTCAGTCTGGTGTGAAGCTAAAGTTGAAAAGACTTCTATAGACTTGATTATAGATACTGAAGTATCAGGATGTGTCATTAGTCATAAATTTCTTAAATAATTAGAAATGAAGATTCAATAAAAATTCAATATCTCTATGTCTGATATTAATAAATATTCTAAATAACCATTAGGAGCTATTGATAACTTCCTTATTACCATTGATAGAATTATAATTCTAGCTAAAGTGAATATTACTAAAGCTCAAACTTACAGTCTTATAGTAGGTATGGATTGGTTAAATAAGATCAATACTAAAATTGACCTAAAGAAAAATATAATGATCTTTGATTAGAATAGAGAAGAAGGAAGAGTATCAATTAAATTTATCCATAGATAATGAAATGCTATATCTGAAGATAGTAATAATAATACAAAAATATCCTCTAGTAAAACTTCTGATGATGAGTTCAAGATTAAAAATTAAAATCTAGAAGATCATAATTTTCTATGATGAATATCTGATAAATTCTGGACTCAGATTCATACTTCACTCAAATGATTTAATGATATAGACTTTGGAAAAGTTTCCTATCTGATAATAAATTTGATTCCTAAAATCAGAAATGTTAAAATTTTTGAAGAAGAAATATAAGTTAAAGATATTATTCTTATCTGAGAAGAATATTTGAAATTAGAAAGAAGATTTCAGCAGACTCACTATCAAAGTTCTCAATGAACTTTTGACTGAAGAGATCCTGCAGCTAAATATTGATGTTATCATAAATTATCAATATCCAAATATGAATGCTCTCAATATTTTGATGATCTAGTTATCTGGATTAATATTAAAATAAATACACTAAATAATCTATTAATGATTTTACCTCAGAATGAAATCAAAGACTGGTAGTTAGAAGTGAAATATATCCAAGAATTAAAGAAGATACCTATTACTAAAGAAAAATTCTTTTCTAAAAGTGAAGCTCTATAAAAATTAAAACTAGAAGAAAGAATAGTTAAATGTTCACATTGTAAATACTTTGCAGATAGTAAAACTATTTTAGAAGTAAGAAATAGAAACATATCTGAAAAATAATTTTGTACTGACTGCTTTACTTAATAATAACTCAATTTACCTACCTATGATTACTGTAAACTTTGAGATGAAGCTAAACACTTTCTTGAAGTAACTTGGAGATATAATAATATCAAATATTTTTGCAATTATATTGAGTAATGTGTGTACGTATTTAATCATGGTAGTTGGCAAAAAAATAATGACATTATCAAAAAATTAAGAAGTGATGATAACTTGTTAAATATTTATCAGCAGTACAATGAAATTGTAAAGTAATACTTGCCTGATATTGTAAGATTATTTTATTAATATTTGTAAATAAGATAAAATGCGATATGAATAAGTTTTAATTTTATAACTTATAATTATTTTTATTATTTAAAAGTATTCAG
>CAJVPS010001680.1:0-14467 GCA_910591765.1 Ambispora leptoticha | reverse complement strand
AAAATAAAAAATATTTGTTAGTAAAATTAAAAACTTTTATATATAAGGAAAAATACGTATTTTACTAATTATAATTAATAAAAAATTTAAGCGTTGCATTATTTTTGATTGCCACTGTATATAAATTAATTATTTCAATTAAAAATTCAAATATTATTTTTAATTTATAATTTGAAAATTCAACTGCAATTATTAATTTAATAAAAGTATTAATTCTAGAATTACTATATTAATAGTATTATAAAAGATAATTTTTAAAATTAAATTAATAAAAATATTATTAATTCAAATAAAATTAAATATGATATTTACTTATATACTGATAATTATATTACTGATTATATAGAATATATTAATTAGTAATACAATTAGTAATTTTGAATAAAAATAAACTACTTATTAAATATATAATCTTAATTAAAGATTTTTATTATACTTATATATTTTCTATCTAATTGAAGATATTTTGAGAATTATTAAAATTTTTTTAATAATTAACTATAAGTTTATTTATTTTAATATTTAAATAAAATTAAAAATAAATTACAGAATAAAAATATCATAAAATAATAGTTAATTATAATTAATTTATTAACCATAAAATTATTTTATAAGTCATCTTAAGCAAATTCAAGTTGAATTCATATTAAACTTGATTTATTTGACTTGAATTTTATTTTTTAAATTTCTTAAAAATTTATAAAAAAATATTTAATAAATTTATTTAAATTAATTTTTCTATATAATTATATTTAAATTACAGATATTCTCTAATATAAGCTTTATATTTCAGTTATATATAAAAATTTTTGCTTGATTTAACTGAGTCTATTAAACAAGTTAATTCAACTTGCAAGATGATTTGATTTGCAAGTATCAATTATATATCTATGAAATTAATTAAAAAATATATGAATTAAATTAAATAAATTTATTTACTTTAATAATATTATTATTAAATATAAACTTCAAAATTATTTGTATACAAGATATACAAAATTTGAAATATATTTAAAAAGATAACTTTATTAGTTTTTGCTTCTAAATCATTCGATATCTCATGCATAAAATCGTCGATAATATATTAGGTATAGCCAATCTAAATCTATTCTTGAGTTCGCTGAACGAATCGATAAATTCTGTATCAACTTTTATAAGAAATGAAGATGCATTATTAGTTGTGTTGTCAACGTGCAACACAAAGATTCAAAAAACGCGTCATATATAACGAACAAAAACAAAATTTTCAATAAACACAATCTAAATATTGACTAAGGTTAGCGTTAGTAGTGGTGGGATTAAGGATGAGATAAAGTTTGTATGTAAAAATGCATCATCGATATTTAAATGTTGGTTTGTGCTACCCGAAATTTTATTAACGTTTCCGATTCAATAATAATCAATTTCCTATGTATATATAAAAATAAATTCTGATATTTTATATTTTTTATCGTTATTAACCGTATGAAAGAAAATAAACAAAACGTAAGTTTGGTAATTAAATCTATAAATAACCGCTTACATGTGAAAATCACCACATCCTTGTGCAAAAAACCTGTTGGACTGTTATAATACATACAACAGCGATAACTTGTGACTTTCAATATTTGGGAATGGCAATTACATGTACATCAAAGAATTATATTAGAAAAAATAATGGTTAATGTTAACGTTAAAGAATTCTTAACCAATTATATTTCTATATATAGTATAGATAAAAGATTAGAAAGGTATCTTAAATAAATTAGATGATTTTAATAGTATAGATAATCCTGATAAATACAATAACGATAATCTTTTAAATAAATTAATAATCCATTGCAATATTCGGGAGTGCTTAATATCGGAAAATATATAAAAATGGGGTGCTTATTTTTGGGAGTATATCATTAAACGTTAGTGCCAATTGACTCTCGCAATGATCAAAAAAAGGTTGAATATCAAAGTGATATTAGATCAAGCACTGTAAATATAAAAATCTTAAAACCAATAAATATCGTAGGTCTATTAATTCGATATGAATTGCTGAAATGCATACTCATACTCCCTCACCTCACAAAGAATCCAGAAATTTTTATTTTGATTTATGATTCAATTATTATACATGAATTTACATCTTGAATGCATGTCTCAACTCTTCTAGACTTTCTTTTAATCAAATTAAATATCTACGTTGGCAATTTCATTCTTCGTGATATGCTTTCTCAAAAACATGGAGATTTTTGGAAACATAGGACTGATTTTAGCGGGTGCTGTCCAAAATCTCAACATGCCGAATACCCAAATCCCGAATGCCCAAAATCCCGAATTCCAAAAACAAAAATGCCAACGTATCCAATACCTTAAAATTTCGCATACCCAAAAAGAGTAAGGGTAGATTAATATAAATTTCATCCTTTACATTTCAGTGTTTTATTACATAATTTGAGTATATTTCGGGATTTTGGACATCAGGATTTTGGGCGTTGGGATTTTTGGGGTAGAGCCGATTTTAGAATGCTAATAATAGTCAAAATAGATTTCTCACTTTTCGTAACCCGATTATTCGATTTTGGAAGTTCAATAAATGTTCTATGAAAACTAATTATCATATTGATTTTGTTCGCTTGTATGATACAAAAGTAATATTTATATAAACAAAATTCTGTTTTCACTCATTTGTAACCGGAAAATATAGGTATTTTCTAGAAAAATTATTGAAAATATATTCCGAATGCTTTTTAATATGGGAGTGTATGTACAGCATTAAAAAATATAACTACTCTATAGAATATGTTTTAAGAATTATGTCATGTATACACGTCCTGTGTTGTTAAGAGTCGTGAAAACTTTCTTCGCTTAATGTATATCGTACGGCATTTGCTATTCCACCGGAACTTATACCTGTTTATAGAAGAATAAGTATTAATCGAAGCCGGAGTCGAAGCTGAAGCATAGAATATTGATAAGTAAAACCTACTAACCTATAATTACGATTGTATATCCCCAAGATGGTTCATTGCCAATTAGTTGCATCATAAAAAACACACCAACTGGCACCTATATAAGTTTATTAATGAAAGAGTTACATTAGTAGATCGTTTAAAGTACTAGAAGATAATCTTGAATTACCTACCCATTGTGCTAAAAAAACAAAAATATATCGTGTAATGTTTCTGGTGATCTGATATTCATAAATGCTAAGTGAATGATCGTTCGTTTCTTTGCATGATTGTTGAGTAGAATATTTTTTTAGTAATTTTAAAATCCGATAATAAGCGGTTCCTGTAATGGTGATTACTAACAGATGAATGAAACTCATGGATATTCCCATAAGTTTGGATTTTTCCCTCGTGCAGCACCTTTAAATAGACAGCAAGAAAAAATTAATATTTTCAAAGATCGTGTAGGCAAAATATTGCGGGCTTTACATACCACCATCTTCGTGGCCCAAATATTTCATTTTGAGAAAAGAAGATAGCAAATAAGATCGGTAAAGTGGCCAAGGCTAAAATAACAAGGAAAAATTTATAATCGTATTTGCCGTAATCGAATCGTATGTTTCGACAGACTAAATATCAATGATGGTAAGTTTGAAGCATAATTCTCTTAAGCTAGACTAAAATCACATGTAAAAACTAACCTCGAAGATAGGTAAAAATAGATATTACAAGAAAAAGATAGATGCTTAGACCATAAGCCCAAAATTGTAATGCACTAATTATTTTACACATCGGATTGGACCATGGCACCGCATATATAGCTCCGTGACTCTAATGATTTTAAAGCTTATATTAGTTAAAGTTATTTAACAGAACAAGTTATGCAATTTAAATTGATATTTACTACGTTTACTAAATTGACAATGGTCAACAAGCAATCTATGCAATTGAAACTTATATATGAGGAGAAAGTTTTCAAATTGAAATGGTATACAGACATTTTACATTGAAAGATGAAGAAATCCTACCTGTTATGACAGTATAAAACGGCAACCTTAATGACATAGGAAGTGATCTATAGTTATTGTGTTTCCATTTAATATACGTTCGATATATTACATAGCTAGAACCAACCAAGCTGAAAATAAAAAATATATAAAGGAATGTAAAGATCGTGTAGAAAGTATGATCTTTTACACCATTGTATGGTTGTGTTGGATGCCAAGTTGATGGCTGATACAGATTTGCATGGGTATTCGTAGGTGTACTATTGGTGGCGGCGGCATTACCGTCACTTTGAATGCTAAGTGTGTTATTCCTCACAAATTTCAACATAAATACGATCAATAAAAAGAAAAGAACTTTAAGAGACAATGCTTCGCACAACTTGAATTTATCTGTACATGAAGAGAAATCATGAATGGAATCTATTCTTAAACAAGTTACAAATTTAACGGATGTAATTAAAAAATTATGTAAGGGGGGTAATAGTAAGAGATAGATTGGTGTTGAATGACACCACGTGAATACTGCTGACAAATCTCTGTCAAAAAACTTGTATGACAAAAACTGAGCATTGCTAAAAGCAGTACATATTACGATTTTAATCAGCATCACAAAATATTTTGAACAAAAGCAGTTTAAAATAATATGAATATCCAACTTTTAGAACAAATTAGATAGTCATAAAATGATATTTGTGAAAACGAATGTTTCATTTATAAATTGAATGAAACAAAGTAAAAAATGTTGCCAATGTACATGTAACTACTTTTCTGCGTTCTAACAAAAAATGTTTCTAACTCTAATCCTAATCATAATCGATTGCTATTATATTTCTTATCTAGGGTATTACAAATTAAACTTGTGAAGTGAAAAACTAATTTTCAAGATTTGGTTATTTCAAAGAAAAATCAGTAACAGTAGCATCGTATAAATCATTACTATCTCGTTATTTACCGTCATTTCCAACATCCATGTTCATAGACATAACGAACATAGCATTTTATTGAATACTTTGAATACTCAATTCATGATTGTAATAAATGTGAAGAATGTAATTGATTAATCGGTAATATGATCTACTTTCGTTCTAACTTAGGAAAGGAGATATGGATTAAGAAAATCAGAAGCAAGTGCACACAAAGATAAGGTATTTAAAAATTTGCCATCAAATTTGATCACTGGATATTTTAAGAGGTACAAAAATAAATTAGTATAATAAAAACTATGCAATACGAAAGTAAATAATACTGGTAAGAAATTTAAGTTAAGAGAATATTAAATGCATTTCTATATATAATGACCGAATCAAAAATTATTGTTGGCTAATATCATGTCGGCGAAATAGTATGTCGGTGAAATATAATATTAGTAAAAATATCATGTTGGTAAAATATCATGTCGGGAAATCCTTTTTATACACATGTAAGATTCAAATAATTGAACAAAATGAATATTTTAATATCATAACAAAATATTAAACGCTAAAATTTGTCCCTAGATTCAACTTTTTTCTCTAAATTACAACATCGAGAGCTACAAAAAGCTTTTATTAAGTAAATTTCGAGATTAAACAGCTTGAACTACACAAAAATTAAAGAAAGATTGACTGGTTTAATATTGCAGGAGAATTCATTGATTAAATTAATGATGAACGAGTTGCGGACAATTAATTGGTTAAGACACACATTTAACGTTAACGTTAAAACTTGATTTCATCTCGTCATTATCGTTATTGACGCAAAATAATTAACGATAATAGCGAAAAATACTATCGCTATATAACGATAATAAATCATTTAATAACGATAAATCAATAAATGTAAAATATCAAACAAGCTTTTTCTCTTTAAAAGCTTAAAAAATAATTTAAATAAAAATCAATACATGTAATAATTTCATGATGACGACTTCTACGTGTAATAAACGCATCCATCACACACAATACCAAACTTTTAAATTAATCAGTTCCAGAAATGACGTTGATTGATTGATGGTGTCGATTGTTGAAGACAGTTTGACGTCAAGACAAAGATAAAAAGACACACATTGACAAACCTAAATAGCCAAATTTACATTTTACGTATCGGTATTTATATTATTATTATTACAATTATTATTCTTTGTTTTCATCTTTTGTCTTGCAATTAACATGACGTTTGCTTGTTATTATATTTTATCATCAATCATAACTTTTTTTATTAGAAATTAAAAATTCAAAAAATGAAAGGGAGCGAAGTTCCAATTTCTAAACTTTTGAATGAAAGTTCTAATTACCCTAGAAAAATCGAGTCAAACGACATCAAGCCGGATGTTTTTTTTCTACAAAATAATCTTTTCGCACGAGAGCTGTCACATACAACAGTTATTGAACGACATCAATCTCAACGAATTTTGGAAAAGTCTGTCACTTCGAGGGAACAAATTCATATTAATCCGCTCCACATCTCATCTTTATTTTCTGCGCCGAAACAATTTCTTCCTAGCAACCGTATTCAGGAATCACTTAATCGTCATCCAATCATCCTTCCACCACCAACTGTTCACGCACGGAACTTTACGCAAACCAGCACATCACTATCACGATCCACTTCATCTTCAAAATCTTCATCATTACTCACACACGAATATAATCGATCTTACAATCGTGCCACCTCGAAGACTATCGAAGAAAAAAATGCGTATCGTCTTGAGCGTAATCGCATTGCAGCAAAACTCTCTCGTGATCGCAAAAAAATTTACATCGGACAATTGGAAACCCGTACTTCTAAGCTTTCTGAAGAAAATGATGCACTTCGCAAGACAGTTACGCGATTGACAAGTCTATTGAAACAGATGACTGATGAGAATTCTAAATTGAAAGTAGTTGTAAAAGAATTACAAGCGAAAAACTTAAATGAATAGAAGAATTTTCGTGAGTTTGGATAATATGAGACTTTTATTATGTATATATTTTTATATTTATTTTATAAAATATACGGCTATAACAATAAATTTTTATACAATTATTTGTATGAAATACTTTTCAACTCATATACTTAACGTTAAAAATATAAATTTACTTAGGAATTTTAATTCCGAATGTGGCTATTAGGGATTGCACGAAGGATTCATGCATCGTTATTTTACCCTAGAAATACTGTACATTAAAGCTCGTCTTCCTGTTTGAACTTACTGACTCAACAGATGTATAAACTAATGGAGAGATTTACAGTAAGAAGCCCTTCCTTATTAGATCAGAGGTTGCCATACATTAAAGCTGTCATTTATAAATTGCAACAGGTAAACGGCCATTTTGGTGAGCGAAGTTATATAGTCCTGGTCAACGTAATGATGGATAATTTTCACTGAGTGCATCTGCTGAGAAGAGCACGATAATAAATCACCTGATCATTTCACTATTATTTTTTCTGTTTGATATGCAATAACTATTCTTCCTTATAAACAAAAACTCAAAAATTTTGACTTAGGCCTGGAAGAACTTTTGGTTAAATCTCACTAATTCTGCAAAAATTTTATGCTAGCAAATGATACTTAGACGTTATGTTGACTAAAGAATTGTAGATGCGGCAAAGGTCGAAAGCTACACCGAATGATTTACGGTGAGTTTCACTGGGGTTTTAAAGGTCTCCTGCACCAACCTACCCGGAGATTATGCAACAAGGGCAAGGGAATTCAAAGGGCAAAGATAAAGTAAATAATGTTTACTTTCAAACTTAAAAAAAATAACTATTTATTAATAAAGATAACGTTTACTCAAATTACAAAAATAACTATTAAAATTTACTAATAGAATTCAAATAACATTTATTTGAATAGGTTTATTCAAAAAAATAAATAAACAACAAATTAAATATCCAATAAACTAGAAATCAAACGAAAAAATCAAACGAAACAAGGAATCAAATGATCCATCAATTTTGTATGGCCAAAGAAGTAAAGCCTTCAATTTTGTTAAGCACAAAAGAAATAAAGTTATCAATTTTGTTAAGAACAAAAGAAGTAAAAGCTGAAGCGCTGTTAGGTAAGAGTTAAAAATAATTTCTTCAAACTGCACTTTGACTTGTCTCTCGTCCTTCGAGAGCCATCCTTTATATACAATTTAGTTTCTATATAACTATCTAGACTACAGATGATAAATTACTACAAGAATTCTATAAAATTATTGTAAGAATTTTTATAAAAGGCATAGTTATGCTTCGAAACAAAGAATAAAAATAGAATTAATTGTAATTATAAGAAAAGTAAAATAAAATTAATACGTACAATACAAAATATGAATTTTTGTAGGAATTTTCTATGAATCAAGGAATAACGTACGATATGGAAATCGAGATGAATATAATAAAAAAGATCAAAAGATCAAAGAATTTGAATAATTGATTGTTAAATAGCGATAGATATAAACACAATATTTTCAATTAAATTTTGCAAATAATTGATCCAAAATTTTATAATAATATATGAAAATTAGGCGCACTCAACAATAAAATGGAGGGGGTTTAAAGTACATGTATGTTAATTTTTTCGGTTGCTGATCTATGTCCGGGACACTTTCTTCAGGCTGGTGTCCATGAACAATGTTACTAACAATTTGTGCTTTGTTCTTGATCGCATGCACTTCCCAAATCGATGCACGAATTTTTAATCACCGAATCCGGAACAAGAAAATGAAAATGACAAAAAAATGCGAAAAAAATACATCCCTAACGCTAACCTCAATGACAAATCAGTTGCCAGCTCATATATGGTTTGCGAATTCTTATTGGTTAATTATCATGTGACCAGCACAGAGCAAAAGTATATGGTGCAAATGGCTTAGCCGCATTAAATATGGCGCCATCGTTGAATTTTATCATGCTAAAAATTGAAATTTTGCGCAAAAAATAAATAATGTAATTTTGCACGTTGAAATTTAGCCAATCAAAATAAACACATGATATATCAGACGAATGCCTGACTGCAAATGATTTTTTATAAAATAGCAAGCAAAATAAATACATAATGTTATAAAACATATCAAAGTCCATTTAATAACGTATTTGTTGAAATATCAACTAAATATTGGATGTCTTTAGATGTTTGCACCATAACTCGTATCAAATTGGCTTGCTTAATGAATTTATTTAGCACGAAAAAGACAATAAAATAATAATGCCAACCTAATCAAGGGTGAAATCCTTATTTTTTAAGCCAAAAAGAAAATACATGCACATGTATCGGTATGTTGTGCAGCATAAATATCGATTTGATCAACCAGGCACCTATATTAGTACATCTAAAAACACATCTTAACGTTAATAAATTAAAATAAAATGATTACCGACTCACTATTGACATCACATTCAAACAAGCTAGCCGAATTTTATGAAAAGGGCAATTTTTGCGATATTTCAATAATTGCTGGTGATGGAAATGCACAGCGCACCTTTACCGCACATTCGTCAATTTTAATGGCGCAATCCCAATATTTTGCTACGGCACTTTCTGATGTATGGGTGAAACGAGACCCATCTAAAATGATCGTTTTTAAGAAACCAAATATCTCACCACGTGTATTTGAAATCTTATTGAGGTAAATTAACTATGTCAATATTCAATAAATAAGACAAATAAATTAAGTTTATTTTATGATGCGTTAGATATATGTACTGCGGCAAAATTAGTTTGAAAGAGCATGGAATACCGACGCTTTTGGACTTATTGATTGCTGTAGATGAGTTGATGCTTAATGATCTAATTGAACATATTCAAGACTTTCTTTTGGAGCACCATATCGATTCTATGACAGAAAATTTTACCTTAATTAATCAAATCGTATTCGAACACAATACTTTCACAAAGCTTCACAAATTTTGCACGGATATTGCATGTAAAAATCCTGCCGCTGTTTTTCAATCGAATGATTTTACAAAACTGCAAGAGACTGCACTGATTTCTTTGCTCAGACGCGATGATTTGAATCTTCAAGAAATCGATATATGGGAGAAGTTTCTTGAATGGGGAATTGCTCAAGACTCTAATTTTGAGAATGTTGATTTTTCGATCCCAGTAGAGAAATGGACACAAAACGAATTTACACAGTTAAAATTCACGCTTAAACAATGTTTACCGTTGATTCGTTTCTTTCATGTAAACTCTGTTGATTTTTACAATAAAGTAATGCCTTATTCGGAACTCTTATCAGTCAAATTATACAAGGATTTATTACATCATTACTTGGTTCCGGGAAGTGAAGATTTTCAAGCTAATAAACACCCTATTCGTAATTCTGATAAGTCTGATAACTCTATGGTGCTTACCCAAAATCAATTCCAAAAAATAAGGGAATGGATAAAGTCGCAAGATACAAAAATGAATTCATTCGATTTAAAGCTATTGTTACGAGGTAGTCGAGATGGATTATCTGCCGCTGATTTTCATCGACTTTGTGATAACAAAGGACCAACAGTTGTTACCATTCGAGTTAAAGATTCGGGAATACTAATTGGTGGATATAATCCATTAGAATGGAATTCAAAAAACAAATGTTATGCTGGACCAAATAGCTTTTTGTTCAAATTTGATCCAAATAAATCCGATGGACTTATAAGTAAATGTATTACAACGCATAATATAAGATGTTATCAAAGTTTAGGGCCAGCATTTGGAGGGGGACATGATTTGGTCTTATTAAGTGTTGATTATGGTAATTATTGTAAAAAAAATTCATATGATCATGGTCTGTTGAGCTCTGATAATTGTAGAGTTACTTTTGAGCTTGATGATTATGAAGTATTTCAAATTGTACAAAAATAACTTTATTTTGTGGTTTTATCAAAGGTATACAAAGTAAATTTTTGTTTTCATAATATTAGCGTAGAAACATACGATCCGGCAACCGGAAGTTTTTTTATACATGTACATGTATTAATTTTAATATTAGTGGAAAGCCACAATAATCAGAGAATCAAATAAAGAGTTAACAAATAACAATGCAGTATACCTTATTTCAATTTTAGTTTGTAAGTAATGTGATCAATCCCCTTAAATTTCAGAGTTTACTATTAATGTTTTTTATCATTTATAAAATTTGGGTAAGGGTAACGGTTAGGCAGAGGAAAAAATTGTATTTAAAATTGTTGTCCCGACAATTTTAATTAGTATTCCAAGACAGATTTAGGCATTGGTTTTCGAGTAATATTCATTTTCATATCTTGTGTCAGATTTGTTTTGCCGGGTTGATCAAAAAACCTATTGGACATGAATCACATGACTATTGCAGTATTACTATTACATCCGTTAGATTTAAATTTTTTGTTAAAGAAAGAATTGGTTCTATTTGTTTTCTATTTTCAATATGCAATTAGAAACTTTCATAATAAAATATATAAAGAAATAACAGTTAATATACAATTACATGTATAGCGATAGGTAACAATAGTCGAAGTGGTAACTAAATCATCATTTCTACAAACAATTTCATATTTTCTTTCATTACTTTTTATCTTCACAATAAATTCAAATTGCTTAAAAATATTATTTTATCTTTTTATTTAACACAAATAACAATAATGTTTTAACTGTGCTGTAATTTCAGTACATGCTGATAAATTAATTAAAACATATATATAATGAAAAAGATAATTTTTTACTGAAAACATATAGACGATTTGTGTTTGCAATTTATATATATAATGAGCATGGATAAACTTTTTGTGAATGTTAGTATTTAGCACAATATATATACATCATTTAAATGTATTAATTTTATTGTTCAAACTCATATAAGTAACTTAAGATTAACTCTTGAAATATCAATTATAATAATATTTTTAAATTTGAAACTTTTAATATATTCAGATCATATCTTAATACTTAATCAATGTTAGTGTGAGTAATTGTTAGTTCGAAACTTCCAGCAAAACAATGCAAATAATGCAAGAATTAGAAGAAAATATCAAAAAAGAGAAGATTCTGAATTGTTATAAGCTGAAATAAATTATAATATAGTATAAAGAAATGTTTATTTAATTAGAATTTATATTAAAAATAAATATATATACTATTATTATAATTTTATTAAAATTTCTAATTCCAGAAATTATGAAAAGAATCTCTCCAATTTTCAGCATTATTCATTTTGTAAAAATAGATATATGGCTTTTAGCAAAATCTTTTCTTTATTATATTGCGATTGTAATATCTTAATAATATACTAAATATTCAATAATAAAATAGATTTAGTAATATTTCTTTTAGAATAGAAAAAGTTAATAAAAGAAATGAATATAAGAAATATCCTTTGACTTTTAAAAAAACAGAAATAAACTTGTATACAAACTTTTCTTCAGGTAATAAACTACTTGTTAAACTCTTTTTATAAAGGTATTTATTATTATAATCATAATTATAATCATTATAAATTGGTTGATTCTTTGTATCAGAAAAGATAATATTATTAGTTAGATTCTTTGTGTCAGAAAAAGATAATTGATTAGATCTTTTGATTCAAAAAAGATTAAATATAATATTGATTGATTGATTTGATTATACAAGTTTAAGATCTTTGACTAGAAAAAGTATTTGATTAACAGATAGATTAGTTTATAATTAGTAAACATAATTCTTTTCTCCTTTTCTTCTAATTTCTTTATATTACTCTCTCTTAAAACATATATATTACTAATATTGGTATAGGATTTAAATAAATAGGTAAAATTAGTCTAATCATTCTCTCTCACTCACAGTTACAATTTTCAAAATTCCTTAAATTCATATAAATAAAACCTACCTGTGACAGTATCTGTACATTGTGAATTCATACTTACAATATATTATATTTTAACTTTGATGATTAATTTTTCATGCAGTATATAAATATATTTCTAAATTGAAAAAATTAGCTCCACTTTTAATACATATATATAAAAAAGTTGGATTGTCAATTCTTCTTTTGTTGAATTAGATTCATATTTATATTTTAAATCTATTATCACCAGAAATGATAGTATACTTACAATTACTTATGTAAATCTGTATGTATCACTCTTCAATATAACTATATAATAGTCTAAAAGATCAAGCTTTCTATAGGATTTTGCTTTTCTTTATATCTTTTTTATTTTGAGTTTGATTAGTTTTAACTTTATAATATTTTGAATATATAATAGTGATTAAAAATAATGCAATACAAAATTAAAAATCATTAAATCATGATATATTTATAAGTAACTAATAAAATTTAAATAAAATTAATAAATATAATACATTAATAGTACTAGTTTTATTTAATAAAATTTAATTTACTATTATTAAACATAATTTTGAGATAAATATACAAAATTGTACAAATTAGTATTGCATTTCTTTTGATCTTTTATTTGAAAGATCAAATAGTAAGTAAATACTATATAGAAGTCACAAAATAAATAACTGTTTTATTTATCTTTTTTTTTCTTAAATTATATTACAGCTTTTTAATAATAAAAAACAAATATCAAAATATTATATAACTCTTGAAAAAAGAGCTAAAATAATTATTTTACTTCAAAATAAATATATAACAAGAGAAATAGCAAAAATGATGTAAATAACATATTTTAAATAATTTAAGTAAGTTTGGTCATTCACAGTTATTAAATGACTGGTTAGAAAGAACAACAGTCTATCTTATTATATTTTATGACTATTTTACTATCATTACCATCCAAAATCATCTTTATAAAACTAAAAATATTGAAATTTCAGAGCATACTGTTCATCATACACTAAAAAAATAGTTTAGTAGCAAGAATAAAACAAAAAACCATATCTGAAGCCTAAATACCAACAATATCATCTTGAGTTCACCAAAAAATATAAAAACTGGATCTATGAAGATTGATCAAAGATAATCTGGTCTGACAAATCTAAATTTCAGGTTTTTGGATCTGATAGAAAAAATATTATTGGAAAAGAATAGGTGAGTTATTAAAAAGTCATTATATTAAACCTATGGTAAAATTCAGTGATGGAAAAGTAATGGTATGGGATTATTTCATCTTTTGCAGTATTGGTAACTTTTGTAAGATTGATGAGAACATGAATAGTATATTATATCAATAAATTCTTGAAGAAGATCTTATGAATACTATTGAAAAACATGGGTTAGCTATCAATGAGATCATTTTCCAACAGGATAATAATCCCAAACATACAGCCAATTTGATGAAAGAGTGGTTTGATAATAATAATATTACTGTTTTAGATTTGCCAGCACAATCACCCAATCTAAATCCAATTGAATATTTATGGAATGAAGTAGATCATCATCTTTGGTGTCTTCCTGGATCAATTTCAGGTATGGAAGACTTATGGGAAAAAATACAGCTAGTTTGGGAGGAAATTGATGTGAATTATTGCACAAATTTAATTTATTCTATGCCAGAAAGAATTTGTGATGTAATAAAAGCACATGGTGGTTATACTAGATGATAGTATATCGGGTATAGTTAAAAAATAAAAAAATATGATGTTTTTATTTTATATTAAGGATTATACAAATTTATATTAAAAATGAGCAA
>CAJVPS010001679.1:0-14477 GCA_910591765.1 Ambispora leptoticha | reverse complement strand
ATTTAAATAAAAAACTGAGTATTGGTTTCAAACAAAGAGATTCACTAATTAACCAATACACAACAACTACATGTATTAGCGACACGCACGCGAAATAACCTTTTGGTCACACAAATAAATTAAAATTTTTATTTATAATCAGAACATAAAGACATAAAACACATTTAGTCGTTTAACCATTTCCCTTTTGTTTGTTTTACTACCAAAAATGATTCTTCACCATAATCATCAAATTTCACTACGTAATAAAAAAGGTTGGGAAAAAACAAGATCCCTTATTGAAAATGATAAAAGAACCGAACCTTTGATTCAGATTTATAGTCCAGAGGACGATTCTTCGTCAAATAAAATAATACAAACCCAATTCGAATTTTTATTGTCTTCTTTTTCAGACCCTTTAAATAAACAAGCACACAAAATAATCTTAGAGACGACGACGACGACATTAGCAGAGAATTCTCGAGAAAAACAACCACTTCAGAAATCAATAACTGAGAATAATCAATCAAGATTAAATTTACCGACAACGGAAGGAAAGGTAAAGATACGACCGCGTCCAGTGACTTTTGATGCCACTGTTGCACCTGACGAAATAAAAGAAACCTTGGCTAAGATTCCAAATGACAATGATTCGACGTTCTTGACACCACCACTTAATACGCCACAATTGAGTAGTGGAGAAGTTTCCAAAAAAACCGCTTCTACTTCAAGTAACATTTCACTACCATCACAAACTAACGATCCTAAATCAAAAACTCTCCCACAATTTGTGTTCAAAGCTCTTACAAAACGTCCTTCGAGATCAAAAGCTTCGAGAATGGGTTTGATCCGTGATTTGAAAAGAATATTTCAACGACCAGGTGTTCTTCATCGCCGTCGGTCAATGCGAGGTGATCCATTTAATCAAGATATTCAAGAGGCTAATTTTAAATTTGGAGATCTTGGTAAAGCACTTGGATCGGGAGCAGGTGGTTCTGTTCATTTAGTTCGTCGACCGAATGATTCTAAATGTTTCGCAGTAAAACAATTTCGTCAACGAGGGACAAATGAAAGCGAGCGTGCTTATGTGAAAAGAATCACCGCGGAATTTTGCATTGGTTCTTCACTTCATCACGAAAACATTATCGGGACATTGAACATTGTACGTGCAAATGGTTTTTTTTATGAAATAATGGAATTCGCTCCATATGATCTCTTCGATCTGGTCATGTCAGGTAATCAAACGAAAGCGGAGATAGCATGCTTATTTAAACAACTCATCAACGGTGTTGAATATTTGCATGAGATGGGAATTGCACATCGAGATTTGAAGTTGGATAATTGTGTCGTGAACGAACGAGGAATCCTAAAAATTATCGATTTTGGATGTTCGACTGTATTCAAATATCCATTCTCGGACAAAATCATAATGGGTTCAGGTGCATACGGCTCGGATCCATACATCGCTCCTGAATGTCATCTAGAAGGAAAATATGATCCACGGTTGGCTGACACGTGGTCAGTTGGTATTATTTTTGTGTGCATGTCAATTGGTCGATTTCCTTGGATGCTAGCGAATCCAAAAACTGAAACACCATACCGAATATATCTGAAATATCCTGAAAAATTACTCAAACGACTTCCTGAAGAATCACGACAACTAATTCAATGGATATTAGAGCCGGATGTCGCGAAACGAGCGACAATCTCTGATATTCTATCACACGAATGGATCTCGTCCGTGGAAAGATGTCATGAATTGGAATCTGCTAATGATCATGCGCATGTGCTACCTTTGAATATGAATAAATTGAATGGAAGTGGCGACGAGCACATCACTAATAACAGTAATGTTTCGTCATCTTCTACCGTTGTCTCGACAAGTAGCGCATATGTGTTGGAAGGAAATGGAGTAGAATCATCGTATTCTAAAGAGTTAAGGCAGAGAAAGTGTAAAAAATTTTTTAGAAAGAAATCTTTATTTGTTAGTTAAAATTTTCTCAAACCCACATCGGACTTTATCTGAAAATCTTATATTTCTTTTTTATCTTGTACAGTATTTTTAGAATTCACTTTAAGATATATCAAAACCTTGTAAAAAACGTAAAACTTGTATAAAACTCGTAATAAACAAAAATTTTAACGCCTAAGCAAACAGTTGCACGAGCACAGTTCATGTATTTGTTGTATTGACTATGAAAAATCTTGAAAAATACAGATTGCTTATTACATTTACAGTCTTCCCTCCCATATAATCACGCCCTTGGGAACAGCAAAAAGTGTGACTTTAAAGAGGTTGTGACTATATAGAAGTCAAATTTCCTATGCTTTATAATATCTGGAATTGGGAAAAGTTGTGATTGTAGAGAGGTGTGACTTTATAGAGTTGACTGTAAAGGGGGGGATGACCGTAATTCTATGTTTATAAAGCACTACATACTATACAATTCACTCTTGTTATAATGAATTCTCATTATAGTGAAACTCTCGGTATAGTGAAAAAGTCATTAATAAATTTCAACTCGATATCGTGAAGTTATATATTACTTCCATCAGAAGCTATAATGAAGATTTACTTCCATTATAAGCTATAATGAAGATTTTTTCCCTTACCCTGATACTGTTGATGTTGCAACAAAAGTCTCGTGGTCACGGAATATTCTGGAGTGATGCAAAGTTTCTTAATTCTGAACTCCTACTAGTAATGTGTAACAAAAAAATGTTGCCCCATAATACTTACGCCGATGCCAGAATTCTTACAAAATTCCTACCTTGTAGCATCAACATTAACCTCGGAACTTCAATTATCTTTAAAAATTTCTACCAAAATTCTTACTTTGTGCGTTATCCCCTTATTTCGTGATAAATCAAATTTTTTATTACTTCTTTAGTTATATTATAATTATTACATTAAATTTTATTATTATTATTTTATAATATAGTTATTTCTTTCTTTTGTAAAAATTCAAACTAGAATCCCTATTTTGTGTTTTAATGAGCGCGAAACCTATAGTAAACGATGTCATTTAAATGATTGTGGAATAGTAAAAACTGTATATATAGGATAACTCTCGAAGGACAGAGAGACAGGTAATGTGCGCTTCTTTTGCCATAAAATTTGATGCATTATATGAGTCCTGAGGATGCTAAAGGAAAAGCCATACACTAACGCAGCAGATATTTATAGCTTTGGAATGGTTACGTACGAGGTTGTAACTGGTGAACGACCATTTGGTAATCGAAATCATGATATACGCATCATATATATATTTATATATATATATATTATTAAATTATTTACTAATATCTTATTTTTTTTAGTACTACCCGTGCGGAAAAAACAACCTCATTATTAATTTTTTAATATATATTTTAGCTCGTGGTGGCAAAATATTAAATCCAAGACTTGAACAATTCCGATATTTTGTTTATTATTTTTATATTTATGGAAGCTCTATATCAGATAAACGTTACCCTATTATATTTATCTATCGATCCTTATTATTAAATCCCCACTCATAAATAATAATCAGATTCAATACACTTCCAATATATTTCCTTTATTTTCTTATTATATAGTTTTTATATTACCTTTACTTATAAAGAAAAGGATAGCATTATTAACTACACAAGAAAAAAGATAGGGAACAAGAAAACAAACTTATATAGCACTATATGGATCAGAGATATTACATACCAAAGGGATATTCTTACTGCAAGATAGATGAATGGCCCAATTGCGTGTTATCTGCTTCCCTGTGGTTATGAGATGAAATGGCTGTCAAACCCGGTTTCATTGTTTTGCACATCTCGTAATAAGCCTTCGGTGCGTCCCTTGAGATCCTCTGTGTGTGTGTTGAAAATGTGTGACAAGTTACACCGATTATATTGTTTAGAATATGATTTTATAATATTATATAATTTTTAATTTATTATTTTTAACATTTTTAAGTATTATATTTATCATTATATTATATTTCTTATTTATAATATTTTTCAATATATAAGTTTTCAGTATATAAGATTATGTTATGCTTTTATTTTCAGCATACATTATTAATATTATAGATTATAATGACCTTTTTCTTATTTTTCAATATTTTTCAGCATAATTATATATAATATTTTAGTTATATTTTACTATTGCTCATTTTATTAATATATAAAAATTATTTAAATTAAAATAATAATAGAAAAGTCTAACAAAAAAATGTATAAAATAAATAGTTTTCAGATCTTTAAATAAAATAAAAAATAAATTTGTATATAAAACCTTTTCTTTAAGTAAAAATACTTGTAAAATCTTTCAAAAGAAATTATAAATTCTAAATAGATTGATTAGATTCTTTTTATTAGAAAAGATGATGAATTGATTAGATCTTTTGATTTAAAAAAAATAAAATATAATATTAATTTAAGACTTTTATCTAAAAAAAAGTATATGATTAAAGAGTAAACTGATCAATAATTATTAAATAAATTTTTCTTTATCTCACCTCCTAATTACTTACTTATTCTTTTTTAAAATATTTATAGTAATTAATAAAAATATTTGAAATGTCAATCTGGTATATAAAATATTATATAACATTATCAATTTTAAATTAATATATATAAAAAATTAGAATTACTTTGTTTAATAATATATATAAATATTTTTGCCATCAGTTTTTATATTTATTAGCAAAAAAAATAAAAGAATATCATCTATTTCTAATCATAAAGCACAAAAAATGGTGATAAGTCAGCTTTGAACAAATAATATTTAGAAATCTGTAGAAATTATGTGAATAACAAGTTTTTCTAAATCTATAATGTATGATATAATTAATTAGATTAAAAAATTATCAAGTATTATGGCACTTTCCAGATCTGAAAGACTTCCAATTCTCATAATTCAATAACATCACATTCTTGATCAATTGGTACAGATCAATAATATTATTACCATAGCTGAAATAACTGAAAGACTTAAACAAAAAGATCCCAGCTTGAAAGTTCCCATTCATACAATTTAACATATCTTAAAAAAAATCTTTGATTTGATATTTGTAATCCACTGTGGATTCCTCTTTTACAGCTCCTTCACATTACAGCTCATCTTGAATGGGCACAGAAATATGTCCATCAAAATTGGTCTCAGATGATTTTCTCTGATAAAATAATCCTCCAAATGTTTAGTTAATAAGATATCATCATGAAACATCATGACCACATAAAAGTATGGTGATAATGCAGGTGAAATAATTAATATTTTTCATGTTCAAATTCTTGATTGGCCTTCTTACTTGCCAGATATCAATCTCATTAAGGATTTGCGAGCTATACTTAAGGGAAAGATGGAAAAGAAGGTAAATTTATGGTTAATCAAAAAAAAAACTTTCAACAAATAATAATACAAATGGAATGGGCAGTTTGAGTGAAGATCTCTTTCTTCGATTAGAAAGGAGTATGAAGGATCATGTTTCGGCGGTAATTGAATGGAGAGAAAAAAATTGACTATTAAATTTTCGTAAATAGTTAGTAGTCATATTTGAGAATGTGCGTACAAAATTTTCACATGTTAATAATAAAATTAAATGTCTTACCTGTCATAATAAATTCCAGATATTTATGTCGATCACTGTATATTGTATATTCATAGATATTGGCATAGGATTTAGACCAACAGGTAAAATTAGTCTAATCATTCTCTTCCACCCACAGTCACAGTTCCCAAATTTCCTTAAATTCATGTACCTGTGACAACACATGTTGGCAAATCACCTGAAATTATCTGAAATCACCCTGAATCGTGTGATCTCGTGATCCCCTTTTTATCAAAGATTTTCTAATACCGTAACATCACCAAATTCTTATATAGTGATAGTGGTTATGCGAATACTTACTTTTTGTATCATATCGTGATAATAGACATCTTACAACAATACAACAATATTATAATTATGTGCATTCAGCAACTCGTATTAGAATATGTTGGGGAATTTACATACACTCATACAAGTACATGAATAGTATCTCGTGATGATTAAATTGAAGAAAGTTTATTGGAAGCAGATAATATAATTTATATACAAGAAAGTTGAAAACATTTTAAATTGAATAAAATGTATATAAGTATTAAATTTTAAGAAAAAAGTTATATTATAATTTTTAATTTATTTTTTTAAAGTTGGATCAACAATTTTGAAGGAAACTCGGAAGGAATATCAAAACAGAAGAAGTTGATTGAAAAGGTACAGAATATGAAGAAATTGATTGAATATTTGCAGGAGGTGAGGGAGGCGAAGGATAAAAAGTGGTATTTGAAGTGGTTGCTTTAAAAAAATTAAATTTATATTAATAAATTAATAAATATTTAAATAAAATAAAATATAATTATACATTTTATATTTTTATTATTTATTAACAAGTTAATTAAAAACTTTCGTTCTTCATCCCGATTTTTTTCTTTCAGCTTTTGATATTTTTTTTTCTTAGATCTCGTTCAGTTTTACGTGCAAAAGTTTCTTCTAATATGCGCATACATTTATTAATACGGATAAATTTTTTCAAAGAATTATTTTCATTTGAATTAACATATTTTTTGTATTTTTCTTTCTGGTATATTGAATATTTTCGGAATTATTAGTTGAAGTTGAAGAGGATGATATTATTGCTACAGGTTTAAATGTTGTTCGTTACTTCATTTAAAAGATTGTCAAGCTCTGTACGAAATGGAATAACTATTGCTTCGCCACTACTCTGATTTTCTACATTTTTTCACTCTAAATTATATAAAATAATTATATTTAATATTTATTTGAATAGCAAAAATAACTATATAACTTATAGTTTTGCGACAAGTTTATGAATTTGATAAAGCATTGTTGAGTCATATAGTTGAGGTTTTGTTGAGAAACTAAATGTATACTACATTCTTGCCAAAGTGGCCCATTACCATTAATCTTTCCACGCTCTTTTTTAAAGCATCAATAGCTTCTTTTCGCGTATCTAAAAATGTTAAAGTAGTTTTAGTGGCACTTGTTTTCCGCTTTATTATTGGTGAACTAACAGATTGTGAAGAGTTGAAACTATTGGCAGCCATTATTAATGATTTAAGATATTTGTCGCGTATTAAAGTTAAATTTAATTCGATTAAAAGTTAAATTAACTTGATTAAAAGCTAAATTAAACGTGATTAAATGCGTCTTATTTAATTTGTTATGGCCAATCTAACTTGCAAGCTAGATTCGATTTTATTGCTCAATCAATCCAAAACGAAATTCGTGTGAAGATTGATCAATCCAAGTCAATCCAAACTGTACGTGAAGACACCCATAATAGATATAATAGGGTAAGGCTTGTCTGATATAGAAAGTTTATTTTGCTTCCATAAATATAAAACAAAAATGTTCGAGTCTGGATTTAATATTTGCCACCACGATCTAAAATATATATTGAAAAATTAATCATGAGGCTATTTCCCGCACGGGGAACACTGAATCCTAACAGGCACTAATATCAAATAAAAAAATAATATACAAGACAAACTCGATAAGACGAAGGTCGGGGGCAGAGACAATTTATTCGGCTTATCGAGATTTTCGTTTTACTAAATTTCGCACAAAGCCGAATTTATATATAATAAAAAATTTGGTAAACCAGAAAAGCTTCGGCTTAATGCAATTTCGGCTTAGCGTGGCTTCGTCTTAACGAGTTTGCCTTGTATTAGTAAATAAGCTAATTAATATATATAATACACTTATCATTACACGTACATTTGGCATTTTATTTGGCAGCAGTGGAACCAACAATTTTTGCCACCGCAACTTCAAGAGAACATTAGTATCAGAATTATTATTACTTTGCTTGCTTGAGACTTCATGCCAAGACTCTGATAAAAGAATATAGAAAGGTCTCAATTGTTAAATTGTATTAGTTGTCGTTGTTGGTGCTAGTGATTTAGCGGGAGTTGAATCATCTTCAAGTGGAAAACTAATCTCGTGTGGTATACTAATATCGAAATCTGTTTTTTATCACCAAAGAAAATAATGAATTAAAGAAATTGATGAAAATAATATCAGATGTAAGTTTACCTTCGTTTGGGACATATAAACTGATACTTGTAGAACTTAAATTGTTGATTTATTAATACAAAATGTAAGTTTATTGAATATAAAAATAAAATTTACATACCTATTTCAGTTGAAATTGATATTGATTTTGAGATAAAGATTCTATTGGTGTAAATTGCATTTGAGTAGATTGTTTGTCTTTTGTTTGTACTCATATAAGTGTCTTTTACCTTATGTTTTTCTATTTTAATACACTCTTTAATTTCTTCATCTGTTTTAGGATATTCTAAAGAACTGTAATACTGGGAATGTAAAAAATTCAATTTCGAATAATTTTCATTGTCATAGTAGATAGATCCGATAAATCCTTCAAGTTCCTCAGCAGTTGGTCTGTTTTCTGGAATAGGATCCCAACATTTTTCAACAATAAATTTGCACAATCCGGGAACATTATTTGGTATCGTAGGTCGTACTCCTTTATGAATGTCTAATACGTGTATGTCATGACTTCGCTCACCGAACGGTTTTTCATTTGTTACAATCTCATACATAACCATCCCAAATCCATAAATATCTACAGCTTTAGTGTATGACTTTCCATTTAGAATTTCTGGACTCATATAAGGAAGTACGCCGCATATTTTTTGCTCAGATTTTTTAATAAGTGCTTGGCCGGTGAGTCCAAAATCAGAAATGAAAGCAATATAATGTAATAATATATTTCCAGGATGAAAGTCACAATGCACAAATCCCTCATCATGGATTTTGCGCAGGTCACTGATGGTATTACATAATAGCTCTAATTTTTGGACCAATTCATTACCTCACGTTTGGAATCAAGGTATTTATGAAGATCCCCACTTATCGCACGAGTCATTACCATCGAATATTCATCCGTAGTTGGGTTTTTAGTAATTCCATAATATTTTATTCCATATGGACCACGTGATAAAGTGCACTTTAAAGCAATCTGAATCTATTTTTTTAAAAAATTTATTTATATTAAAAAAGCTTATATGTTAAAATGTTTCATTCTTTTTATCTCATTAGTAAATTCTATTGTGATTTGCTTTAAAGCATGAAATGATTTCAGCACAACTTCCAATTCTTCATAACGTATCCATTTATCTTTATCATGATCCCATCCCTCTAATGGTCCATCCAACCAGGTTGCTTTATAAATTATTCCAAAACCTTCTTTTGCAAGAAATTCAACATTGGTGAATCTTTCAGAAGGAATCCATTCGAAGGACCCTTGAACTTTCATGCATTCTTCTATCAGATAGTCGACATCTTTTTTCCCACTAGACCATTTAGCTTTATAAAATTGATAATGATAATCTAAACATCCTTCGCAGTATTTATTCTTCTGACACAAAGCGCATTTATGGCAGTGAAGAATTTTTAAGGCTTTCGCATACTTATCATTATGGTGATCAAAATTTTTTGTATAATCCATCACTACCAAACATTCATTTGTAACTGGATTTTTAGTTATTCCGTAACATTTAAGAGCAGTTTGAATCTATTTTTAAGAAATTTAATTGTATTGAAAAAAAGTAACTTTCACTTTAAAAAATAAGCATTTTTTACCTCGTATATAGTAATTTGGTTTGAATTGTGTAATGATTTCAACACAACTTTTCTTTCTCCATCTTGTTTAAATTTATTTCCTTCATGATCCCAAGAATATAATGGTCCATCCAACCAGGTTGCTTTACAAATTGACCCAACCCTCCTTTTTCAAGATATTGAACGTTGGTAAATCTTTCAAAAGGAATCCATTCGAATATAATTGGATAATTATAATTAATTTTGTTGCATTCTTTTATTAGATCTTTATCTCCACTAGACAATTCATCGTTATAAATTCGTATGTGATATTTGAAACAGTCATTGCAGTACTCGTTTTTTTGACAATGTCCACATTTACTACAATCATGAGTATTGGAAACTAGATTTTTAGTTATTCCGTAACATTTAAGAGCAGTTCGAATCTATTTTTAAAAAATTAATGTATTAAAAAAAAAAGCAACTTTCACTTTAGAAAATCCTCATTTTTTACCTCGTTCATAAATTCTGGAGTAATTTGCTTTGAATTATGTAATGATTTTAATACAACTTTTGTTTCTTCATCTTGCTTAAATTTATTTTCTTCATGATCCCACTTGGGATAGCCATCTAATGGTCCATCCAACCAGGTTGCTTTATAAATTGACCCAAAACCTCCTCCTTTTGAAAGATATTGAACGTTGGTAAATCTTTCAAAAGGAATCTGTTCGAATATATTCTCATACTTATAATTAATTTTGTTGCATTCTTTTATTAGATTGTCAATATCATCATCTACACTAGACAATTCATCGTTATAAATTCGTTTGTGATATTTGAAATAGTCTTCGCAGTACTCTTTTTTTTGGCAATAAGTGCATTTACTACGATTATGAGTATTGTGAACTAAACACTCATCGCAGTATCTATTCTCGACATTTAGTACATTTATTTGATTCCATCCTTGAGTTCACTTTATATCTGTGAAGTTCACCATAAAATGTATGCATTACTACCAAGCAAACGTTTGTAGCTGGGTTTTTAGTCATTCCATAATATGCTATCCTGGTGCCATAATCATAGCATTTAAGCCCAGTTTGAATCTATTTTTAAAAAAATTTAATTTTATCAGAAAACAAAAAGCAACTTTCACCTTAGAAAATGTTCAGTTTTTACCTCTTCTATAAATTCTGGCGTAATTTCCTTTGACTTGTGTAATGATTTCAACACAACTTTTCTTTCTCCTCTTCGTTTAAATTCATTTTCTTCATGATCCCATTTAGGATAATAAACATCATAATCCAATGGTCCATCCAACCAGGTTGCTTTATAAATTGAACCAAAACCTCCTTTTGTAAGATATTCAACGTTGGTAAATCTCTCAAAAGGAATCCATTCGAATATATTTTTATATTTATAATTCATTTTATTGCATTCTTTTATTAGATTGTCGATATTATCATCTCCGCTAGACAATTCATCATTATGAATTCGTTTTGTGATATTTGAAACAGTCAACGCAGGAATAATTTTTTGCTTGACATGTACATTTACTACAATCATGTATATTGTGAACTAAACACTCTTCGCAGTATCTATTCATATAACAATAGTAACTTGCTATTTTTTACCTTGTGTTGATGAATTAATGGATCATTTAGCTGGAGTATAATACTTTTTCAAATTAAATTTCTACTTTAGATATCATCAAATTAGAATCAAGAAAGAAGTTATTCACAAAATTGCATTTAGAATAAGATATAGTCACTATGAATTTCTTGTACTACTATTTGGTCTTACTAATACATCTGTCACTTTCATGATTCTTATGAATAATATTCTTTATGATTATTTAGACAAATTCATTATTATCTATCTTAATAATATTCTCATATTTAGCAATATTAAAGAAGAATATCTTAATCATCTTTGTATTATTCTTTCTAAACTTTATGAGTACAAACTTTACACCAAATTAAAGAATATGAACTTGTAAGTAATATGTTAAATACTTAAACCATTTTATATCAAATCAAGAAGTTTTGATAGATTAATGTAAAATTATTACTATTTGTAAATGGTCTAAATTAATTAATATCTCTAAACTTAGATCATTTCTAGATCTTACTAGTTATTATAGGAAATTTATTAAAGAATTTTCTGTAATTATCTCACTATTTACAGTCTTACTTCACAAAAATCATAAGTATATTTGAAGTAAATCTGAACAAAAAGTATTTGATAATTTAAAATAGTATTTAATAATCATGTCTATCTTAATTTTATCAAATTCTAAGTTATTTTTTATCATAATAACTAATATATCTGAATTTGTTATAGAAATTATTCTTAGTCAAAATCATAAAAAAGAATATCAATCTATTATCTATAAGTTATATAAATTATCAATAGCTAAATAAAACTATTTAATACATAAAAAAGAACTTCTCATTATTATATGCTATTTGCCTTTAAAAATCATATTTGAAAGGATATACTTTACTATTATTACTAATTATATATCTTTTAAATATATTAAAATACAGCATAATTTTTCTAAATATTAAGCTCATTAGCTAGAAATCTTACAAGCTAATAATTTTATTATTAAGTATAAATTAGATAAAGAAAATATTATTACTAATATTTTATCTCATTTATCACAAGTAAATAATATTTCTATAATTTTTACATAACTAATTAACAAGAAAAAGTTATATTAAGAATATGAAAATGATAATTATTTCAAGAAAATTTAGATAACTTTGCATAATTTTGAATTAGTCACATCAAAGTAACAATTAAAATTATGTTATTTTGAATTAAAAAATAATAAAATTTATTTAAAAAATACAGAATGAATTGCTATATTAAAGAATAAATCTCTAAGAATATAAATCTGAGAAGAATATCATAATATTTCTATTTCTGGTCATTTTGAAATTAATAAAACTTATGAGTAATTATAATAATATTACTATTAATCAAAAATATTCAAGAATATTTATAAATATATTCTCAATTATGAAAAATATCAAAAAAATAAAAGTATTAATCAATCATTCTCAGAACTTTTATAACTCTTGAAAATATTTAAATAATACTAAGAATAAATTACTTTAAATTTTATCATATAATTATTTACAACTTATCAAAAATATAATATAATTCTAAATATTATAGATTATTTTACTAAATGTATTCATTTTATTCCTATATATACTATTATAATTATATCTGAAATTATCAAACTTTTCTTTAATAATATCTTTAAATTATATAAACTATCTCATATTATAATTTTAAATCATAATGTCAAATTTATTAATTATTTTTGAAAATTTCTTTTTGAATAAATTTGTAAGATTATTTTATTAATAGTTATAAACAAGATAAAATGTAATATGAATAATTTTAATTTTATAACTTATAATTATTTTTATTATTTAAAAGTATTCAGATCTGAAGTAAAAGTATAAAACAGATAGCTTATATTTATAATAAAAACAATAAAAATGAAATGTAAATAAATTAATAATAAATCTATAATTAGAATATATATATATTGAACAGAATTAATTAACTTAATTCACATTTTCAAAGGGTAACTAATTATAATTCAATAATTATAAATAATATAAATAATAATATAAATAATAAATAAGAAGAATGACTAAAAATATAAAGAAATATTAATAATAAATATAATTAAAAATATTAATATTCTAAATTAATAATTATGATATATATAGTAATTATTTGTATGATAATATGCTAAATCTAATATATTAAATATATAGTAATTATCTATATATTTAATATAAAATTAATCTTTTTAAAAATATAATATAAAACTAATCTATAATACATATAATGCAAAATGAAAATCTAAACTAAAAGGAAAATAATTCAATTAAAATTATTATATACTCTCTTACTTAAAGTATAATATTCTCATTATATTCAAGTATATGATTTTTTAAAGATATTAACCTTTTTCATGATATTTTTCAAGTTGTCAAATAGTTTCTATATTATATTATAGAGAGAATAACCAAGCTATTTAACAAGATATTAAAATTTGCAATAATAAATTCTTTTATCAAGAATATTTTCAAATTTATATTCTTTTTTATTATCTAATATGATGACTACTAGTGATGATTGATATCTGTTATATTCATTATCTGGATTTTATTTTTTTAAGAGTAAAATATAAAATACTAGATACAATTTCATATTATATAATAGTTGCAATTTATAGCTAACAGAAAATATTTTATTAATGATTTCAACAGAATCTATAAACTTTAATATAAGCTTTTTGATTATTCTTTATTTGTCAGCTGGAACTTCTATATTACAAGTAATTATTCAAAAAGAGACTTCCAAAAATAACTAATAAATTTTATATCTCTATCTGATATTATAATTATAAATAAGTCATGCAATTTGAAGATATTTTTAAAGAATATCTTTGCAATATCAGATACTATTGCTATTATAGTTATTAGTATAAAATATATTCTTTTTAATAATTTATCTATAAATACTATTATTATATTATATTCAGACTTGATAATTAAAAGTTAAACTATAAAATTTATAATGATATATTTCTAACTATATTCTGAAATAATAAGTAATTGAAGTAATCTTGAAAATTACTAATTGCTACTTTTATTATATTAATAAGATTCACAACTAGTAATATATTTGTGATTACTTTTATTCATCTTTGATTAATAAAACTGTTAAGATATAGCTACTATATCTTATTTATTTCAATATATCCTATTATTAATATAATGCATTATAAAAAAAATCATAATTTTTAATTTTTTCTATAAATATTTATTTAAATAATATAAAAATTTAAATATATATACT
>CAJVPS010001678.1:0-14488 GCA_910591765.1 Ambispora leptoticha | reverse complement strand
TTTAAGACATTTGAACTTGAAAGGGGGGGGGGGTTGCTTATTCTCGAGGGTTGCTTAAATTCGAGAGTTTACGGTATTTAAAACAATATTTGCCTTTTTAACAAGTCACATGAGTATGCAATATGCATGCAAATCCTGTGCACAACATATCCAAATAATAAAACAGGGGGTCCACTAAAGCCGGGTAGTTTCATGTGACATAGAATACATATTATTGGATAATAAATTAGTAAACAAGATAATTAAAATTAGTAAACACAAAATATGGGCCATTGCAAGAAGATTGATACACCAATATATAAATTAATAGTTGCTTCTAATAAAAATCATTCAAATTTTAACTAATCTTTATAATTTTTTTATATTAGATAAAAAATGATCTAAATTTACTTTTTAATTATTTTATTATGATATGAAGTGACCAATAATATAATTAACTAATATTCTACTAAAAGTTCATATCATAACAATATATTAGATTTTTTATAATTTTTAAATTTTTATTTATTATTTTTTTTATATATTATAAATAAAATTATATATTAATATTTAATTATATTTTTTTTATAATATTAATTTACTAAAATTTTTAATAATAAAAAAAATATTATAATTATAATTTTTTATTATAAAGAGAATAAAAAAATTAATATTATTAATAATTTTATATAATTTAAATTATTCTTTTAACTATTTTATAAATTATATTATAATAAATATTTAATATAAATAAAAATTTAATTAGTAAAAAAATTATAAATTTAATTAATATAATTAATTTATTTTTTTATTTAAAATAAAATTTTTTATTATTAGTAAAATTTTTTAAAAAGTAATATGAATTATTATAAAAAGATCAATATATTAATATAAAAATTAATAATTACTTCTAATAAAAATTATTCAAATTTTATCTAATCTTTATAATTTTTTTATATTAAATAAAAAATAATCTAAATTTACTTTTTATATTATTTTAATTATTCTATTATATTTTAACTTAATAATAAATAAAGTATTACTTTACTAAAAAAACTAAAATAAAATTATTTTTTTTTAAAAAAATAAGATATTTTAAATATTATTACTATTAATTTATAATATTAAAACTTTAAACTATGCAAGTAAATTATTTATATTTGATTAATATATATTTTAAATTTTATAAAAATTGAATTAGTAATTATAAAGATATTTAGATTTAAAGTTTAATAATTAAATTATTTATTATATAATTTTTATTTTAATTTTAATTAATTTTTATTTAATAAAATTTAAGAAATAATAATAAAAAAAAATAAAAAAAAATTAAATATTTTATTTTGAAAAAATAATATATTAATATTAATTTAATATATTAAATTTTTATAATAAATCATATATAAAAATAATAAAATTTTTAAAGATATTAGTAAAAAATATATAATATTATAATTTAATATAAAAAGATAAATATATTAAATAAATATTAATAGATTATTTTTTCAAAATAAATTTTAATTTTGTTTTAATCGATTAAGTTATTAAATATTAAAATTTATTTAAATATAAAAATTTTTATTATATATTTTTTATAAAAAATTTTACTAAAAATAACTTTTAATAATAATAATAAAATATAGTTAAACAAAAATAATTTAAATTAACTTTCTTAAATTTAATAAATATATATTTTAAATTTTATAAAAATTAAATTAAATAATTATAAAAAAATTAAGATTTAAAGTTTAATAATTAAATTATTTATTATATAATTTTTATATTAATTTTAAACAAATTTTATATAATAAAATTTAAAAAATAATAATTTAATTATTTAATTATATAAAATATTTATAAATATATTATTATTTATTTATTTAAAAATTATAATCAGTATAAAAAGTAATAGCAAACATATTTTTTTATCTATAACTTAATAAGAAATTGCTAAAAATTTATAAAAATTTAGTATTATATTCTTTAAGATGACAAAAATAAAATTTTTTAAGATCATAAAGTGTATAATATTTTATAAAATCATGTATTAAAGATAATAGATTGGAAGCTATTCTGATTAAAGTGCTATAAAAAATTATTTAAAAATATTTTTTATAAGTTAGTATAAAAATAATTTTATAGAAATATATTTAAAGATATAAAAAATATATTTATAATTTAAAAAAAAATTTTAGTTAATATTTATTAAATAAATATCAATTAAAAAAAGACTTAATTTTGATAAATTTCATAATAAAATATAGTAAAATATAATAAAAATATTATTTTATTATGTTTTTTTATTAAATTTATCAAAATTAAGACTTTTTAACTGGTATTTATTCAATAAATATTAACTAAAATTTTTTTTTAAATTATAAATATATTTTCTATATCTTTAAATATATTTCTATAAAATTATTTTTATATTTGCTTATAAAAAATATTTTTAAATAATTTTTTATAGTACTTTAATCAGAATAATTCTTAACTTATTATTTTTAGTATGTGATTTTACAAAATATTACTATATTAATATGCTTTATGATCTTAAAAAATTTTATTTTAAAGAATATAATAATAAATTTTTATAAATTTTTAGCAATTTCTTATTAAGTTATAGATAAAAAATATGTTTACTATTACTCTTCATATTAATTATATAAATTTTTTCTAAAATTAATTAATCTTTTTTATATAATATTATAAATATTATTTATTTTTTATCTAAATTAATTAAAAAATTACTAATAAACTAATTTAAAAAATTTTATTATTTGAAAAATTACTTATTAAACTATTAATATATTTTAAATTTAACTTATAATTTTATTTAATCTTACTAATATATTTTTAAGTTAAATATTAATAATTTTGTTTAATTTTTTTATAATCTTTTAAAAGATATATAAGTTTACTTATTTTTTTTAAATATTTAAATTTATAATAATATATTAATTTTTAATATTCTTATATATTTAAAATAAGTTATCAATTATAATATTAAAACTCTATACTTAATAATTACATGATTTTATTTTAATTTTCAAAAATTTTAATTTAAAATTTAGATTAGATAAAAAAGTTAATTTATAATACTTTGCAGAAAAATTATATAACTTTATATTTAATTATTATTATATCAATTAATAAAATTTAAATATATAATAATATAAAAAATAGATATATAATTCAATTTCTATCTTTTATTTTTATTTTCTTTTTCTATTCTCATTCTTTATTATTTTCTTAATTATTTTAGGCAAGTGATAATATAATTTAAATTTATTGATAATTTACTTAACAATTTTACTCTCTAATTTTTTATTATACATATTTATATATCTTCATAACTTATATATAAATTTGTAAATAATTATTATTAGAATTATAAAGAAAGCTTCTGAAACTTATTTTAATAAGTCTGTATAATTATAATTACATATTCTTCAAGTACTTACTTTATATCTTTTAACTAGCTTCTTAATCTTATTACTAAATAATTATTTAGAAATACTATTAATTATATATAACTCTCTTCATGTTTATTAATATACTAGCCATTATGTATCTTAAGTTATATACTGTTAGAATTCAAGTTTATTCTTGTTATGATCAATATATTCTTACTCATAATATTATAATTAGTTAATTAATTAAAATAAAAAATATTAATATATTCAAGATATAATATTTTAAATATTAAAATTATTTTATATATAAGCTAGTCTAATATGTATTTCAATTTTTAATATTTATCTATTTATACAGATCAAAAAATAAAAATCTTCTTATTCTCAATATGTAAGTTTATCTGTAATTATTTATTAGATAATTATAATAATATATGATTTATATAAAGAAAAGCTGATATCATAATGAAATATCTCAAATATTTAGAATGTAAAATATTATCTTTCTCTTAAATTCAGATTCTTTATCACTTATCATTTATATAAAAATAACACTTATCATATATTACTTATATAAATTTCTTTTCTTCTGATTTAAAATATGATTTTAATATAATATTTAGCATATTATTATCAAAATTCTTCATATATTTCTTATATTTAAATATTCTCTTTAATTATTTCTTCCTGTATAATACTATATTTAATTACTCATATTTATTATAATAAATATTTTTTCTTCTTTTATTATATTTATATTTTTATAAATATATATAATTTCAGTATATTTTCTTAGAGATCTTGTCTTTTCTGATATATCTTATCATTTTTGAAAATAATATTTTCTTGATATATACTTTTAATATTTCAGATAATTGTAACTTTGATATTTACTATTATAATTATACTTGATAATCTTTCATAAAATTCTTATTATCAAGCAAACTTTTTAATTTTATATATATTTTTTGATAGTAAACAAGAAGCTCTCCTATTTTTATAAAGTGATTATCTTATTTTCAAATATATCTCACTATATAATCATTCTTATTTTATATAATTTATGTAATTTAATTATTAGTATTTATTTTGTTATTCTTCTTTAATAATAATTATATATATCTTAAAAAGTATAAATAGTCATATATAAAAATTTAATTATTTTCTTTGCAAGACTTTGTTATAGAGTATTACTAGTTAACTTCTTCTAATTATTTTTGTAGGTTTATTATAGTATTGACAGGTAATAATATAATATTGATAGGTGATGATAAGATTTGAGTGATTATTAAAGATAACAGAAAGATAATAGTTTGTTTTTGTTTAAAAAATGTATTAAGCTTTCTTATTTCTTTTATATTTTCTTCTTGTTTTCTTTTTTCTTTTTTTTGTCTTCAGTTTGTTATTCTTAAATTTTTAGTATATATTATTCTAAGACTATTTCTGGCTTTCTTATATTAATAAAGAACTTCATTCTTATAACTCTTTTTTTTCATTCTTCAAGAGTTTCTTATATATTAGTAATTTCTTTTTATTCATTAGCTTTCTTCTATTTGTTAAAAATTTTTTGTATATTAATAGTAATGACAGTTCTTTATTCTTTTTGAGATGTAAAATAGTTTTTTTTCTAAATAATTTACTTACCTATTATTATTTTTTTATATATGATAATATTATTAATATATATTAATTAAATAAGAAATAATCAATTAGCATATATATAATTAAATAAATATCTTAATTTAGATCAGCACATATTTAATCTGAATTATATTTAATACTAATCAATAAAATTAATTTTATGTGATAAAAATAGTTATATAAATTATTTTAATTTTAGATAAAATATATAAAATATATCTAATTTTAAATGGATATAACTTTTTTTATAGAAGTTTTTTTAAAATTCTGACTGATAATTTAATAAAACTTATCCTAATAAATAATATTATTAGTTTAGTTTTTTTTATAAAGTGCTGATAGATTTTAAAAATATTTATTTTTATTATTGAGTATAAAGTTCTGATATTATATAAGTATTAATAAAATATAATAAATAATAAAAAGATTATTTTTAATTACTTTTTTTATTTTTTTATATAAGTTTCATATATATAATTTTTTTTACTATTTTATTTTAATTTTCTTTTATTTTTATTAAGATTATTATCTTTTTTTCAAAAATCTTTTTTTAATTAATTTTCTTCTCTTGTTATTATATTCTTGAAGTTTGATAAAATTCTTTTATTAGAAAGATATTAAAATAAATTCTATGATTTTATAATTAATTAATTAATTATAAATCATATCTTTATTTTGTTTGTATTAATCATATAAAAAAAAGATTTTTAATAATTTGTAATAAATTGATTTAATTATAAATTATCTTTACTTAAGAGATATTATAACCAATCACCTATTTATGTGGCGCAGTCATAGTATATGGCGCAGTAATCACCAATCATTACTAAATTAGATATACAAGAAATTTATATTAATTAATTTAATTTATTATTAATTCTATTTTTAATTTATCTTATCACCTAAATTTAGTCTTATTCTTTTATTAATTTAGCCATGTATATCACATCTAATTTATGTTTAATTAAATTAATAATTTTCTAATTAATTATTATTAGTTTTTCTTTCTTTTCTCACTTTAGCTTTGAATATCTTAATGTTTTGCTAATTTTAATTCTTAATTATCATGTATTTAATATTCTTTATAATTATTCTTTTAAAATTTTACTTGTTCTTGAGTAAATTAGATGAAATATTGTGTTAGAAATAATTTGTAATTAGCATAGCAAGAAAATATTATATATATAGAGAGTTAAGAAGTGATCAAGAGGAATAATTAAGTTTGATAGAAAGAATTAACTACTGAATTAAGAGTAGTTAATTAGTATTTTCTTTAATAACACATATATTTTATCACATATCTTATCTTTATTTTCTTCTTGCTCTATTAAGAGAGTATTTTGTTAAAGGTAAACTTATATTAATTATCTTATTGAGAAGATAATTGATCATATAATCTTTCAAAGTTATAAAAATAAATAATTGCCGTGAACAGTCACTCTTACCATTTTAAAATATTTACATACATATAAACTTAAAACGGTAACAATATTTGATAATTTCAAGTCGCTATTAGTCATGTGACATGGCCTGAATTATAATTTATTTCTTAATGCTGGCCAAAATCCGTTATATTTGATTGTGCAAGCATAACATGTCTCACCCGGATTTTCATTTCTTAGACATAAAGTCTCAAAACCAAAGAAATAAAATAATGTCTGAAGACGACAATAGCATAAAGTTCTATAGCGCAAAGAACAATTATGGGGAATTCAGTAATTTCTATCCATCACCCATCGTTATAGATGATGTAATATGGCCAACTACCGAGCATTATTTTCAAGGTATATTTATTTATCTAATCATACTCATTTAACAACTATCTTTCAAACATTACAATTTCAGTATAAAAACATGATTAACAACAAAAAATCATCAATAGCACAAAAATTCGTATCAGATCCCGCCATCGTTACCCGAATCAGAGTTCTCCCGACACCAAATGAAGCAGCAAAAGAAGGACGTCGTCGTGACTTGCCATTACGCAGCGATTGGGAATCCGTAAAAGAGATAGTAATGATGGAGGCATTACGCGCAAAATTCACACAACATCCAGAATTAGGTCGCGTGTTGTTGAGTACAGGTGATAAAAAAATTATCGAGCATACGAGCAATGATCGGTATTGGGCAGATGGTGGTGGTCTTGATCATGGACAGAATCGGCTTGGTGTTTTATTGATGCGATTAAGAAATGAATTGAGAGAAAAAGAAAGTGAGAATAGTGGTAATGACGATGATGTTTGTGATAAAAATAATGAAACAAAGATGTGATGTACGATGCGATATGGGCGGAATCAACCTACGTCAAAATTGCACAGAATTGACGTCCCAAATGAGATCTAACCTTTGAAAATGGCTGGAAAATATCGCAAAATCAATAATAAAACGGGACCAAATAAGTTACATCATAATATAGTAGCATTTATTAATAGATTCATAGAGGTCTAATTTATCGTAGAAATGCTACTATAGCCAGAGTATTGCATCAAAGAATGTTACTGTAATTACGCCCACGGTTCATGTACTTCATCCTCATGTTTATAAATAACTACATTATACAAGACATGCGGTATTTTATACTACAAAGTGTCCCGATATAAAAAATTCTAATTAAAATTCGATATCAAATAATTGAGTCTATAATAAATTCACTTGATATAAGAACATTACTAAATAACCTCTCAATATAAGATGGTTTTGTAAATTTTTCACTATGGACCCGAACAACTTATATCGAGAGCCAGTGGTATCACTTGTAATAAAAATCGGGCTTTCATTTTTAATCAATTTATAAGTATAAAATTTTCTAGACTAAATGATAATTATGAATCAATGGTAAAATATGACCAACTACCGAATATTATTATTAGTACTATAACCATATTTATTAATTATTTATCAAATATCAGTTACATTATCAAAATCAACAAGCTCAAAAATTCAGATTCAACCATCGTAGTCCGCTCCAGAAATCTCACGACGGCAAAGCAACGATGTCACTGAAATTTGCCATTACATAACGACTGGGAATCCGTGAAAGAATCAGTAATGATGGTGGCACTACACGCAAAATTCACACAACATTTTGCGTGTTGTTAAGCACAGGTGATAAGGAACTTATCAAGCATACGAAATATGATTAGCGTTAGGGTTAGGGTGATGGATCAAAGACGGAATTGACTAATTATGATGATAATGGTGGTTGACAAGATCTAATGATAATATGAAATAATGTAATCGGTTTCGAGAAAAGTATTACGACGAAGATTTGATAAGAATTATTATTATTATTAAAAATAAATAATTATATATTACAATAAAAAATAAGCACGAAGTTACGATTCCGAAGATGAGGGTCATGATTTGCCGTTACTATTATTGTTATTAAGTTCCTCCTCTTCTATATCAGGCACGGGAAAATTTAATATTGCTGCCACTCCCGTCAGTTGGTTAAGATCTTTTAAAAATTAAAACCGTTAATAGATCATCAATAACATATCAAAGATTATAACAATAACTACTTAAATGACATACTTTCACCGGACACATGCAAACTAGAGAATATTAATACTTTGCCACCACTATTTCGTACAGATTTCACCAATGATATATATTGTTTACGTGTAGCAATATCTGCAGACCTATTATATTACAACACGTAATTAGCATATTAGCAAACCCCAATTAAAAAGTAAATTATGAGATTACAACATACCTAAACAGCTCGTCACTAAGCATCAAAGTACCAATCGCGCCCAATTCTCCAGCCTTACTAACATGTTCCCATCCATAGAATGCTCTATCAGGATCGTCGTTCAACATTTTAAAAAATTTGTCTAAAGTCGTCATTTCTTGTGCGTATTTCGTATCGGCTAGTTGTGACTGGACGGACGGATCTTGCATCACTTCTTGCAGTGAATGCTTGTGACCCGACGAGCAATGTATGAGTAAAAATTTTGATTTGTTTTCCAATAGGGTTTTATTATCTGATTTCTGTTAATTTATATTGTTCAAGTACAAATAAGAATGTCTCTTTAGTGGAATATAAATTGCTCCTAATCCACAATAAATAAAGGGATCTATTTGTAATTACCACAGCCTCTGCAAAAATATGCTCATATAGTTGATCCTAGAAAGAGAGGTTAGTTTTTAGAATTGATCAATTAGCGCACCTTAACCAATATCTCTTCTTACCTTGACAAAACCAGGACTTGCTATTATCACTACTTTGACCACATCAAAATTGACATGCCGTATTATCGATTGCATAACCTGCTCGTAAAATTTATATAACCCCTAACAGAGAGATAGAAAGATATATAGTAAAAGTATGGATGAACGGGATTTTGAGAGTTGAAAATAAAAATAAATGCAAACCTTCTCATAGTTTGTCACTGATCCTTTACGTTTTCTCGGAATCGGACTCTCTATTCGCTGACGCACAATAGTCATGTTTTGTGTGACAAGACACACATTAGCTAATCCTAAATAAGCATAACGAAATATTTCATGAATAATCATGAGACATATCTATGTTCCCTAAGGAAATGATAATTCCCCCGATAACTAATTAGCTACCTTCTTGCAAGACTACAGCTGCCACATCCGCAGTTTTAGTGATATCGCAAGCTTCTTCCACTCGTTCAAGTGCGATTATGTCCCATTCACTCTTGATTAATGTGAAGTTTCGATTAAGCTCCAAATCTATAGTATGATACATGCCCATCTACATGCGTATATCAAGACCAACAAATTAGAAATCAAAAAATTATTGAACCTTGACAGTTGAATCATAAGGTACCTTAACATATCTATTCTCTACTATATTTCTACCTCTTATTCGTAATAAGCCACCTTGAGGATCAAAGTCTATTTTATCTACACTTATTGTTAATGTTAGTCTGACGCGTTGCGAGTCCACAGACCCCGTGGTGCTTTCGGTTTGAACACGTCTATCCCCAAGGAAATTTGAAATTCGTCAAGGAAGAACTATTCAAAATGAAACTATAAAAGATAAAAATACTCGCTTACCTTATTGTTGTCGCCTTTAATTGGTCACCTACAGAAATGAGGTTGTATACATGCCACATGTCTTCCAGCTCTTCTGGGTAAAGAACAACATACCCCTATCAGGGAACATGTGAATTTTAATAAAAAAATGTGGAATTAACAATATAACGAAATATTTATAATTACTGAGCGGTCTCTCTCAATGTGCCTTCTAATTAATTTCATGTTCGAATAAGCTCCAAGCTGAATTTCTGCGTAATATCGATAAAAATATATTTTACAGATCGACGAATGATGTCATAAATTAATGACATAGAAATTAACACAACATAACCAACATCTTTCTATTATGTAGATCAAGCTTTCAAATAGTTTATCTCGTCCATCAATTATTTCTGTTGCTGCTCTTCGAGCTATTCTTGTTCGAAGGAGAATTTAAGTGATAGAACATGGACACTATTTCACCAACACCAGAAGATAGAGGTTTTAACATTGCTGTTAATCGAGCTGTTAATCGTTCACCGGCACCTTCGTAAGTTCTTGACTTTTAGAATTCATTCCTGTCAGATTTGGATTTGTAAGAAAGATTTGCATTATATATAACTTGCTTCCAATTAGTTACGAGCACAGACCACCGCCGCCATTGCCACCACTTCCCGAGTGGGATCGTCCAAACACAGTTCCGCATGCTAATAATTTAGCAAAACAGACAACTATATCTCAAGAGTTCCCAATACTACTACAGAAGAGGCATGTATTTGTTTATTAATTCTGATGTGACTAAAAAAGATTGAAAAATGCTAATTTCAATTCTGAATCTATATCTAGTAAAGAAGAATTGAATGATCTAGCAAATAATGATATTATTTTTGAATCATTCTTTGAGGAATTAGATCGAGTGAAAAATATGGGTGCACTGCTTGACGAAATGAGGACGGCTAATGAGATGTTGGCAAGTACGGCTGGAGATGCATTTCTCATTCTCAAACACTTTTATTGTAAATATTATGACGTCAATTTTTGAAAGAGAAGAGAATTGTCTGACATGTTGCCTCCACACTCAACGTACCTACTCCTATTACTACAATTTATAAAGAAAAAACGCTTGCACGCGAACCAGAATTAATTCAACTTCGTCAGTCCGTTCTAGATCAACAAAAAGAACTTAGAGAATTAGAAGAGGAATTCCATGAAAAGCTTAAAGCTCAGAAAGATGCATTACGTGTATGTAGTATTAATCCTTTTCGTTATTATCTCGTTCTCTCATTAGAAATATCAACAAAGCCATAATTAATTAAATAATAATATTGATGTCATTTATTATGGTTGTGAATAGCGATTCTCTCCAACTGTTCTTCTCTCCAAGCTGAAATCCGAGGTACAATTATCGGATGAATTGTCAGAACAGATGGCAAACTCATTCTTAGAGGGTGGACTAGAGAACGATTTGTTCTTGAAACATTTCCGGGAGGTCAGAAAAGTGTTTCATCTGAGAAATGCCAAAGTAGAGAGAGTGAACAGTCAACCGGGAATTTTGGGACCATGAAAACCTTTTTATATAAAACATCACACCACACTATTGCCACCAACCAACATTGGACATTTATCACTATTGCTATTTTTATTTATATTAACAAATTTCTCAATAATAATAATAATAATAATATATAATATCACGAAACGAGAAATTTGGTTCGAGTAAGGTAGTCGTCTTTTTTGTTCATAGACTTTATTTTTTATTGTTGTTAATTATTATAATTGTTATTTTTGATTAATTTTTTATGGATGGTAGAGAAAAAATTCATAAATTTTTGAGATATTAAAATCTTTTTTTCTTATCGACAGAAAATAAAAAAAGGATATGAAGCAAAGAACATTTCAATTAACAAACATATAATTAATTATTTTATTATACAATGCTCTTTGAGGAAGAAAAAAGAGTCAGTGTAACGGAAGAAGTGTGTATATTTCCTTAAAGTAAACGACTTTTCTTTTCATACAAACATCAGATGTTGGAAATCAATAAATCAATCAACCGTCAACCTCCATATCTTGCTCCTGCAGCTGCTTCTGCGTCTTTTTTTCCAGTATTTTGGACACTTGTGTTTTGATTTTCGTACTCGGAGCCTGCACAAGTTCAATATTGCGTTGCACTTCGGATATGAATTCGGCCTTTTCACGTTCCTTATTACCAGCCATCCTACAATTCGTCAAATGATGGTAAAATAAGCGTTGCAATGAATACGATAAAGAAAAAAAAGTAAATTTTTTTTCAATCCAAACCTATTCTTATAGAATACTCGTTCTCTCTTTGCTCGAATCTCTGTGACCCGTTTCAATGCCTTCACTGTGGTCGTCACTAGTTCACGATCATAGCGTACAGGTACATTACGACGTTTTTCAAATTCGAATGTGCTATCCTGTTGATTTTTTAATTGTAAATGGAGATTAATTTTAATATAATCAATTGATGATTGATCTGTATTATTTTAAATTGAAACACGTACTATAGTCATCTCCTTCCCTGCAGCCTTCCTAAAAGCTTTAGTCCACCTTACTTTACGAGGGTTGCGTTTATGCTTAAATGCCGCATTACATTTACTTCTGCAGAAACGAAAAACCTTTTTTTCATTAAAAAAAGTGAACAATAAATAATATGAAACTAAATTCGCGAGCTACTCTTACGGTTTGAAACAATAAGTACCTTACTATCGTTCCGCACAAACATTGTACCGTGTCCTGGATATATCGTCGACGAACAAAAATAACATTTTTCTAACCGCATTTTTTATTTTTCTCAAAATTCAGCAAAAAAAACAAAGGTTAATATATTGGCCAATTATGGTGACTGAAGCACGTGCTAAATAGATGTTTGACAAAATTTTCTAAAAAACCATCCATCACGTAGTTTACCAAAACTCTCCTTATATCGTGTCTTCGTCGTTTGCCTACATAAGAAGACTTTATTTCACAAAAAATAAACAATGGTATTTTGATGATATCTATCTTGTAAAATAATATTTTTGTAAGCTCAAACTAAATAAGTAACTAACAGGGCCATCATTAATTTACGCGTCAATTCCCATGTTTTGTAAAAAAAGGGGGACGAAACAAACCCAAAAGCTTTTCCTCTTGCTGATGCAGAATTAACCAACCAAATACTTGATTTAATTCAACAAGCTTCACATTATCGACAGCTGAAAAAAGGTGCAAATGAAGGTACGTATATGTGAAGGAGGATCATTGATTATTTATATTTTAAAAAATTGATTGACATTTTATTGCAAAGCATGAAAAAAGACTAAGGGAGCTCCAAAAAACTAAAAAATATAGCCACAAAAACATTGAATCGCGGCACATCCGAATTCATTGTAATGACGGCTGACGCACAACCAATTGAGATCTTGCTGCATTTGCCATTACTCTGCGAAGACAAGGTAAGAAATTTCGAAAAACTTAAATTTTATAATCAACAAAAGTAACTGATTTATTTTTAATATGTTCTCAAAGAACGTTCCATACGTTTTCGTACCATCCAAAATAGCATTAGGACGTGCTTGTGGAGTGAGTCGTCCCGTGATTGCTGCCTCGATAACAAGTAACGAGGCATCAGAATTAAGACCGCAAATTCAACAGATTAAAGGACAAATTGAGAGATTGCTAATCTGATCGGAAATAATAACCATAATATTTATTAATACTACTAGTAAACTATTCTAGTGTTGCATGCCGTAATAGGTTTAATAAAATGGAAAGGTCACAATTTTTAACTTAAAATCGTAATTTTTGCCGTAATTGATGTAATACTATTGTTGTAAAGTCGTAATTGATGCATTATTCGTAATTGGTGTAAAAGTTCGCAATTAATATTTGTACAAAATAATGAAATCCCGTAATTTCACGTACGACCTCTTTGAGGCTCAATGTCTCGAGATCAGGTGACGGAAATCGAGTGTAAGGCCACCATTTGCTCCAACAGAACCTAGGGAATTGAATGATCAGCTTTATACTCGCTTGGTCTCGAGATATTGAGTCCCAAAGAAGTTGTACATAAAAGTGTTCGTCAAAAATAAATCAGAATTCCACATACGGCCTCTTCGGAGCTCAATATCTCGAGGCCTAGTGGTGGGAATTGAATATAAAGTCCTATCATTCGATTCACCAGAATCTAGAGAATCGAATGTTAGACTTTATACTCGATTCTCACCACTGGGTCTCGAAATATTAGCTATGGAGAAAAAAAGGTACGAAGGAGTAAAAAAACCAATCAGGTCGCACGATCACATTATTTTTGTATCTCAAAAATTTTACCTATGAAACTATTTTCTGTGTTCTAGCAATCTTAACTCTTACTCTAACCCGAATCTTAATCAAAACTTTTTTTCTGTGAATTTGCTCATTATTGTGCATATCATCGATTGACGTGAGTTTAATCAGTAATCTTA
>CAJVPS010001677.1:0-14491 GCA_910591765.1 Ambispora leptoticha | reverse complement strand
TAAAAAAATTATAAAGATTGGTTAAAATTTGAATAATTTTTATTAGAAGCAATTATTAATTTTTATATTGAGGTACAAATCTTTTTGCACTGACCCATATATAAATAGATTATTAAGCTTATCAAAATAAATAATTTAAAATAAAATCAATATTTAAATTATTAAAAAAAATTTAGTCTTGAATAATAAAAATATCTTGAATAAATTATAAATAAAAAAAATATAATAAAAAAAATAATAAAAATTCTTAATAATATTTATTCTAATTTAAATATAATATTACAGATAATTTGATAAAATTTAAAAAACTTGAATTTAAGATTTATATTTTATAAAAGATTTCTTTTTTTATGAAATTAATAAATAATATTAATTTATTTAAATAAAAAAATATCAAAAAAATGATATAATACTATATTTTTTCTGATAAATTTATCTTTTAAATATTTCAAAATATAGTTTAAATTTATTATAAAGATAAAAATTAATATTAATTCAAGAAATTATGAAATTTCTATTTAAAATATATATATAAAAAATATTTTATATAACTAAATTTAAAACTTTTATAAGAATTATAAATAATAAATTATATTATAAAATACTAATTCAAAATTTATTTGAATAAATAAATTAAATTCTTAATAATAAATAAATATTTTAGCAAGCTAATATTATATTAAGTTTATAACTTTTTATTAAATAATCAATATATTTATATACTTAATTAATTATTATACATCAGTAAATTTGATAAATATCAGATCAGTAATGATTAGTAAATATACTAATTATTACTGATTTTTTAATTATACTAATCCAAAATCTGCACAGAACTCTAAAAATAGAAATTTTGAAGAAGTATAATCTAAAAAAACTGTAATGATTAGTATAATTACATATTGTTACAGTTCTTTGGATAGAAATTAAATAGATAAATAATAAATAGATTAATTATATACATTATCATTTATTTTTTTTTTAAAATTTATTACAGATATAAATTTGACTTTAAAATTCTTTGCCTATTAGTTTTTCAAAACATATATTTATTTAATAAAAAAAGATTTTTTTGTCAAATCTTGATATAATATATATCTCTTGATCTATAGATTCTATTAGAATTATATTATACTCTTTGATATAGTATAGATGAGGATAATTGTACTTTTCTGGCTCATTTAGCACAATATTATACTAATAAATTATAGCAAGATTATATGAATTCTTTGTTAATTCTCAAAAAAATTATAGAAAGAGCAATATCTTTTAAAAGAAAATATAAAGGTTAATTTATTCAAAATTATTAAATTTGAAATTATATTTTATTATTCTTCAAGTTATATTTATCTTTCTATATCAAGCACTTTCATCTGATTTATAATAGCTTTGGTCTTCAATTAAAGTTACTGTAATATTACTGAATTACTCTTTATCATAAAAATTTCTAGATGTTCTCAGAATTTTGTTGCTTTCCAAATAAATCACATCATAAATTTTTATATAAAAATCTTTACTTTTAGATTCTTGTGATGATATATTGAGAAATATATCTAATATAGTGATTATATATGATAATTCTTTAATAAAGTTTGAATATGATGAACTCTCCAAATTCTTTAATGAAATTATTTTTATTTTAATAGTATCCAAAGATAATTTTTATAATATCTTGCCAAATTCTATAGTTTTATGATAAACTGTCTTACTCATTATTAGAACCAATTCTTTGCACTTTATCTATAAGTATAGTTTAGAAATTATAACAAATTTATCACAATTAATATACTTGACTTACTATATTTACTATTTGCTACATAGTATTTTTTTTATTTAATAACTGGTACAGGTTTTTTACATATAACTTGTAAAGTGTTTTGTATATTTCTGTTGAGAGATCATTCAAGATATCATATTTATGAATTGTCAGAATCACATGATAATATCAATTATATAATTTAGGAAAACTATATTCCATAATGAATAGTAATAAGAAGATTCTCTTAAATTTAGTTGACCAGTTGGTAATGAGAATCTGTATTTATTTTCAAAGTCCATTATTAGTTCTTCAAAGTTTAATTGATTTTGCTTTATTTTATCTCAAATTCTTTTAAATCATTTTTAGTAAATGACTTTCATCTACTTATCATATATATCCTACTAAACTTTACATAAAACATGCAGAGTTCATTACAGGTTATATCATTCTATATATTGAAAATATTATTTAATATGAAAAGAGTAATTTTTATGATATATTAATAGTTTGCAGCCATCATTACTATTATTTGATTCAATTTATCAAACAATTTTAATCAAGAAAAGTGAGAAATTTAATGGAGATAGCTATCAAAGTTATTTAGTAATTTTATTCCTTTAACTTTCTTTAAAATATCTTGAATAAAGTTCAATTAGTACTTGAAAAGATCAAGATTAATATGATACATATGATTAGATATATAAGCTTTATAAATATTTAAGTTTTTATAATAATTTAATAATTTTAATTTAATTATAACACAAAATTATTTAAAAATAATTGCAGAAGAATTAGTATTCAAATATTTACAATAACTTCTAAAATGTATTTTCAATAATGTGTATAGAAAAATTCTTGCCCTAGCCTTTGTTTATAATCTGTCATATATTTTCTGATATTTTAAGATTCATATTATTGAGATCATTCCGTAGAACTATGTAAATATGACATGGTATTTTGCATCTTGCTGATTTATATATTACAATCACATTATCAGCTTTAAGTATGTTCATGAAAAAGACTGAAATATGTATTACAAAAATTACTAATTGCCCCCATACTTCAAAATATAATTCATTAAATTTTTTTGATAGAGAATCAAACATAATTTTAAAGTACTTGTGATATACTTTACATTATAAGCTTTGAAAATCTTCAGTGATTTTTATCATTGAGTCTTGAACTTTAGGCAAAAAATCCAAAAGAACTTTAGCTTCTGATTTATTTCAAAGTCAATTTGGGAAGTTATTGAGTATTAAAAATATAGGATATCCTGATATCTTGCTGAGATCATTAAAGATAGTAACATCTAAATATAGAATAATTAACAATAGATAGTATAATAGAGAAAGCATCTTTTTAGTCTTGTACCACTAATTATATTTATACTATTCTCTGAATATTCTTATTTCAACTTTATCTTCCTGATAATTACTTAATATTTATTAATTTATTAATTTTATTAATGACATTACAGTAATTGAAAACTTATCATCTTCTTCTTTTTTAGAACATCCTGTTAGTTAAAATTATCTATTATTTCTAGTTATTATAGAAGTATTTGAATAGCTCAAAAAATTGAATGATAATAGAGAGTAAAAGCAATATTAGAGAAAGTTCTGACAATCTTTTCTTTAAAGTTGATCAAAGATGATTTTATTTGGTTAAGATAATCTTTTCCACTTTTTGTGAATTTTGATAATAATAATTTCTTCAGATTATCATGCTTATTAAAGAATTTAATTATTTTATTTCCAATCTTGTTTGAAATATTATTCTCTATTACCAATTCCATGAAGTAATGATAAATATTATTAGATCATTATGCTAAGTATTTTAATTCAATTTTTTCTTTGATAATCTCTAAAGTATTATCCAAAGTTGCATCTTAAAGATCTTCAAAATCAAAGCTAGTATTAGTATTTACTAGTAATAATTCTTTAGAACTTTTTTTTGAAATCTCTTCAGTAACTTTCACAGATAATATTATTTCTTTAGCAATTTTCACAGGTAATATCATTTCTTCTTCAATATTTAGAAATAATGTTATCATTTTATTATATTTTATCAATATTATTAGAAGAAATAACCTTATAATCAGTATATTTCACAAATCTGTATCATGTTCTGATCTTTGTATTGGCTAAGATAATTATGATCTTTGCAAGATATGACCTATTGGTCAAGAAATAGTTTTTCTTCTGTAATATGCTGCATTAGCATACTATATCAGTCTATTGGAAGTTGTAAAATACTATTTGCAAATTTGATAACAATATTTAGCTATTGAATAATAGATTTTTATCAGAAGTTAAATAAATTTATATATTAATTGAAGAAAAATAAAACTTTGATTTATTTTCAAGTATAGATTCTTCTAAATATATTTCAAAGACTAATCTCTGGACCTCTTGTAATGTATTTAGAAAGATTTTCTGTATTTTAGAAATATCATTATCATTAATAAATAAGTTTTTTCTTCATATAACAAATATTAATGATTTATTAAAGTTACATAGATAATGGCTAGTATTATAATATTAATATAGTATTGATAAGAACAGATAAAATATATTGCAGATTTTTTTTACAGTCTGATAAAGTATGATAGTTATAGTGATCTGTTATATAAATAACAGATCATTTTTCTATTTTTTTATTACTTCATTCACTACTACATTTCTTTTTTATTTACTACTAATATTTTTTAATAATTATATTCAAATATTTTTGCAGATCATTAAGACAACCTAAGAAATCTTTCAAAGATGATTCTTCAAAATTAATTGATATAATGTTATTCAACATAAAATAATTAGAAATATAGACTTCTGACCAAACAAAAGATCTATTCAGTTATATAGTCATGAAAAATAGACAAGATCTTTTAAAGTTTTTTTATGATTGCAAAGATTATAAGAATTTCCTAATTAAATTTCTTAATTTTACTTCAATAGATCCAAAATTCTGACAATCAACTTCATCTTTTTCTACATCTGCTACTTTATCTTCATAATCTGTTTTTTTATCTATTATTTTACCTGCTACTTCACTTACTACTTCATTTGCTACTTCATCTATTACTTTATTTGCTATTTTACCTTCATTAGATTAGTAAACTGATGTTTATAAAAAACTGCACAGAGATATTATAAATAAATATTTTTACTAATTTCTTTCTATTATATATAATAAGTGATAAAAGCAAGCATAAAGAAATCATAGATCTTATCATAATTTCTTCTTTTCTATCATCTTATTCTTTTATATATCAATTTGCTCTATTTAATTATTTGTTATTTAGTGATGATATAAAGATTAATAATATTAGATATTCTTCATTACCAATTTAATTTTCATTCACTCAAGTGTCAAATAATAAAAGATCTTTGACTTACAAAAAATTCAAGTATACAATAAATATTCTAAACAAAAAAATTGATAGTATATATCATCTTTGTCAATTTTTAGATGATCAAACACAAGAACAAATCAAATTAATTAAAAATTAGTCACTATTAATGAACTATCTAAAATATTCTGAAAAGTACTTATCTTTAATTATTTTTAAAGTCAAAAATCAATCTGCAAGATTTACTAAAGTTCTTTTTTCTATTATTCTATATAGCAAGTATATAAGAAAATAGTCAAGGAGTTGATCTCTATAATTCTTTTTCTAACTCTTAAGGAATATTAACAAATATTAAAGAAATATTTAACAGAAAATGTTGAAAATTATATTGATAGTCTGGGTTATAATGCATAGATATTTATGTTCATAGAGAAATATATTTATTAGATTCATCATAAATTATATAAATCTATAAATTTTTTACTAATTATTTTTGTTTGATAATTTTAAAAATACTATAGTAAATGCAATAACTATACTTCTGCTATTCAAAATGCTATCTTTTCAATATTTAGTAAAGAAAAGTTAGTAAGAGTCAATAATAATACATCTATCATTCATCTTGTCAAATAGAAGAGAAGTGAAAAAACTCAAACTACATATAAAAATCTCTTTCAAAATAATAAATTACTTACAAATATTAGTTATATAGTATTTAAGAAATATAAAGAGAAAATATTACTATTAATATACTATATATTTGTTCTAGCTATTTGTGATATTCTTCTTAATCTGTCAAGTCCAGGAATTAAATATAAAGATAGATTGATAGCAAGATATATACACATATTTATAATAAGTAATACTTTAAATTTGCTTAAAATTTGTATTAAAAATTATTTATATAATCGATATTCAGTAAGTTGTGAAAAACCAATATCAGAAATAATGACAGAGATAGTGAAAAAGAAAATTGAAGAGGCAGAATAAGTGGCAAAAAATGTCAAAAGTTACAGGTTAAGAATATGATTGAAGAAGATAATGATAAAAAAGATGATAACTATAATAATTTTGTAAGTTTCTTTAATACTCTTTACAATTTGTTTCTTTGAAATCTTTAAAAAAATTAATTTTTTATTCAAAAGATTACTAACTTGAATCATGAATTTATATAATATAGTTTTCTTTAAATTTGTATTTTATTATTATATATATATAATTTATAATAAAATAAATATCTTTACTATTATTTAACCTATGAATTTTACTTTTACTTGAAATTACTATTGCTACAGTTACTTGAAATTATTATTGCTACTTAAAACTAATATTATGAAGTTTTGTGCAGAATTTTAAAAAAAATTAAAAAATTTACATAGATCTATATTTTGTTATAAATTTGCATAGATTTTGAATCTAAAGATCTGTGTAAACTATATTCTCAAAAATTTTCTGATATACTTTTATTATTTTTTTGCAAATAAAAATTCAGATAGAAAATTTATAAATTTTCTTATCTAAACTCAAAACTATTATATAATCTTTCATAATAAACTATCACAGGAACTTTTTGATAATATAGTATAGCAAAATCTTATATCTAATCAACTTTAAAGAGAAATTATCAAGTTATTAAATATCTTCATATTTGGAACTAAAATTATAGTTAAATAACAAATCTACCTAGTTAATAATACCTTTCTTGTTCTTAAAGAAACAGATAACTTTGAAACTCTCTTAACTAATCAACTAATAGAATTAGAATACAAAAGTAAAGATTCAGAAGATCCAAAAGAACAAACAGTTATAATCAAATAAATTCAATCTCAAAAGCTCTAATCTAAAGAAGAAATTATTATATCAGACAAAATGGATAGTCTTATTCAAGCTCTTGAAGAACTTACTTGATTTATAAAGATACAAAGAATGGAGAAGATTCTTATTCTAATTCATAAATTTAAGAATAATAATTAGAATTTAGTTAAATAATTATATAACTTTGAAGTAGTTACAAAAGTTAATGAAATTACTAATAACAGAAAGATTAAGATAGTAAAAGGATATCTAAAGGGACCAGCTGTTATCTGATTTAATCAATAATCTATAAATAATGATCTTAAATTAAATAACTAGAAAAATAATAATTATGATAAACATAATTTTACTTATTAATTTATTATAAAATTCTGTTCATCTCATAAGATATAATAATAAAAAAATGAATTGGAATCTCTAAAACAGACTGAAATTATAGAAAAATATATAAATTAATTTATAGAATTAGAAAGCAAAGTAAATTCAAAATAAGCCCATCAAGAAGAATATAAGATTTGAATTTTCAAGAAAAGTCTCAAATCTAAGATTTAAAAATAGATTAATCTGAGTGCTGAAGATATCATAGAAAGTATAATTAAGACTGCTAAAAATATGAAAGAAGCTGATTCAGATCTACTCAAACAAACTTATTATTAAATTCAAGCTTAATCAACTGATAAATGAAGTACTCTAGCTAAGATCTTGCAAGATCTAATTAGTAGATTAAATCATGTAGATTCTGACAGAAGATATAATAATTAGAATAATAATAATAATCAATAATAAAATCAGCCAAATAATAGATCTACCATTATCTATTACAATTATGAAAAAAAAGGATATGTTAATAAAGTTTGTCCAAATAATTCTCTATCTGTAAATTAGCAATCTAATAATCAAAATACCTTACAAAATTGAAATAATCAAAATCAGAATAATAACAATAATAATAATAATCAATAAAATTAGAACATTCAAAATAATAATCAGCAATCCAAAATCTGAATACTACTTCTCTTCTTGGCCAAATTCAAAACTTAATAGTTACTTTACAAGCAACTGCTAGTAATTCTTCAAGTGATATATCTATTCAATCTAGTTTCTTATTACTAATAACTCATAATTATTTAGCTAGAAAAAAAAATATCAAAGAGTTATCAAAAAAGAAGAAGAAAGTAAAAAAGAAAATGAAGTTATTTAACTCTTATTAGAAGTATCTGAAAAAGATAAGATCAATTTAGAAAAAAAGAAATAAAAGAAAGAAAGAGCTTATCTTTCAGTTCTAGTCAAGAAAACAGAAATCTATAATATACTTGAAGATCTGATATCCAAAAAGTTAATATCACTATTATCTAGCTCATTAAGATATTATTTAAATAAAGAATCTAAATGTCAAAAGAAATGAGAAAGAAATCACAGAAAAAACTCAAACAAAAAATAAAGAAGATCAAAATAATTTCAGCCTGATGTAAAGTCAAGATTAGCAAACCTCCTGTAGACTTAATTATTAATACTGGAGCATTATCAGTCATGAATTTCTTAAATAACTTGAAATAAAGATTCAATGAAAATTAAATATCTCAATATCTAATATTAATAGATATTCCAAATAATCACTAGAAGTAATTAATAACTTCTCTATCATCATTGATAGAATTGTAATTCTAGCAGAAGTAAATGTTATTGAAGCTCAAATTTATAGTCTTATAGTAGGAATAAACTGGTTAAATAAAATCAATACTAAAATTGACCTCAAGAAAAATATAATGACATTTAACTAAAATAGGAAAGAAGAAAGAGTATCAATCAAATTTATTCATGAATAATGAAATATTCAACCTAAAGATAGTGATAATAACTCTGAAATATTCTCAAGCAAAATCACTAATGATAAGTTCAAAATTAAAGATCAAGATTTAGAAAATCATAATTTTTTTTATTGGACATCTGATAAATTCTGAACTCAAATTTACATATTATCTAGATAATTCAATAATATAGACTTTGAAAAAGTTTCTTATATAATAATAAACTCAATTTCTAAAATTAAAAATATTAGAATCTTTAAAAAAGCAATACAAATCAAAAATATTACTCTTATCTAAGAAGAATATTCAAAATTAAAAAAGAAATTTATAACAAACTCACTATCAAAGTTCTTAATAGACTTTTAATTAGAGAGAATCTGTAGCTGAATATTGATACTATTATAAATTATTAATATCCAAATATGAATATTCTCAATACTTTGATAATTTAGTTATCTGGATTAATATTAAAATGAATATCTCAAACAACCTATTAATAATTTTATCTTAAAATAAAACTAAAGACTGGTGGTTAGAAGTAAAATATATTAGAAAATCAGAGAAGATACCAATCACAAAAGAAAGATTCCTTTTTAAAAATAAAGCTCTACAAAAATTAAAATTAGAAAAAAGAATATTTAAATATTCATATTTTAAGTACTTTATAAATAATAAAACTATTTCTGAAGCTAAAGATAGAAATAAATCTGGAAAGTAATACTATTTTGACTGCTTTATCCAATAACAACTCAACTTATCTACCTGTGATTACTGTGAATTTTGTGATAAAGCTAGATACTTTCTTGGAGTTATCTGAAAATATAATAAAGTCAAATATTTTTGTGATTATACTAAGCAATGTGTATATGTATTTAATTATGATGATTAATAAAAAAATAATGGTATTATCAGAAAATTAAGAAGTGATAGTAATCTATTAAATATTTATTAACAATATAATGAAATTAGAAAAGTAATACTTGCCTGATATATTACTGATTATGATAAAGAAAAAGAAATATAATATATTATCTATGATAATTCTAAAGAAGTATTAGCTCAAGAAATCTTTCTGGTCATCTATTAATAACTATTTCTTTTTCAAAGAAAATAACTAGCTTAATTAGAATACATCAATATTAAATTCTGTAATAAATATTTAATTTTTTGTAATTCAGATACTTGTAAAGATTATGTATAATCTGAACAGATTGAAAAGCTATTGGAAGAAAAATATTCAGAATCAGAAAAAGAAGAGAAAGCTGAAGATAGTGATTATAATTTAATTGAAGAAATTCTAAATAAATATTATACAGTACCTGAAAACTATGAAAATAAAGTAGAATAAGAATAACTTGAAGAACAGTTAGTAAATTTAATGATTAAAATTTATAATGATAAAGATAAAAAAAATACCTGAATGAGCTCATAAACATGATGCAAACTTTAATTTCAGATATCCTAAAGGAGAAATAATCCTGGTTCAACCTCATCAAATAATTATAATTGATCTTTATTTAGTAATTAAAGTTCTATAGAAACTATTTATCAACTAATATCTTAATTATTACTAATCAAGAAAGAAATAAAAGTTAAAGAAGAAATTATTAATACTAGATATACTGGAAATATAGGAATTTTTTTACATAACAATTCTAACAAATCTTATGAAATCTAATCTAATAAATGAATAGCTCAAGCAATCTTTTTACAACTTGCTCCAATTAAAGGAATAATATCTATAGATACTAAAGAAAAATTAGAAAAATTATCTCATGAAACTCAAGAATTTGAATTAACTAGAAAGAATAAAATAAAAGCATACTTCCTAAATAAAAAAGAAATTAAAAAAATAATTAAACAAAGAGAATTAATACTTGAACAACAAGATATCTTATATAATTTATTACAAGTATATAAAGATATTTTTATATCAGATCTTAATAAACTTGGATAAACTAATATTATTTAATATTCAATTGATATTAGAAATAAAAAGTCTATTTGTCAAAAGGCTTATAGAGTAACTATACCTAATTAAGAATTTATTCATGATGAAATCTAATAAATATTAGATGCAAATATCATTCAGAAATCCAATAGTCTCTGAGTTTTATCTATTATAATAGTAGCAAAGAAAAATAACAAGAAATAATTCTGTATTAACTATAGAAAACTCAATATATTTACTAAGAAAGATACCTACTCTTTATTATAAATTGATAAAATAATGAATAATCTTGAAGATGTAAAATAGTTCTCATCCATGAATCTTATATCTGGATACTAATAAATTAAAATAGAACCATTCATATCAAAAAGATCATATTTATCTTAAGAAAAGAATTATATAAATTCAAGATCATGTCTTTTGGACTTTGTAATATATTAGAAACTTTTTAATAAGCTATGAATAGCATACTTGGAGATTATAATTGAAAATTTACTATGATCTATATTAATAATATAAATATATATTCAAGAAATTAGAAAAAATATCAAGAATATCTACAAAAAGTTTTTCAATAAATTAGAGAAGCTAAATTAAAACTCAACTTAGAAAAATATAATTTAATTAAGATAACTTATCCTTTCTAGAATATATTATAACTCAAGATGGAATTTTACCTGATCTCTCAACTATTCAATAAATTCAAGAGTTCCTATATCAATAACTATTAAAAAGCTTAGATCATTCTTAGAACTAGCTGAATATTACAGAAAATTTATCAAAGAATTTTCATAGATAGCAACATCTCTATTTAAACTTTTAAAGAATGATATCATTTTCATTTGGACCATAGATCAAGAAAATATATTTTAGACTTTGAAGAAAAACTTATTTCTATCCCAATTTTAATTTATTTTAATTTTACTAAGAAATTCTATCTATATACTGATATCTCTGACTCTGGGCTTGATGCAATATTATCTTAAAAAGATGATAAAGAAAGAGAATAAGTAGTAGTTTATGCAAGTATTTTACTTAAACTAGCAGAAAAGAATTATAGTATCACTGAAAAAAAGCTCTGGCTGTAGTTTGAACTATTAGATAATTTTGATATTATCTTCTTGAATCTTTTTTTGAAATTATTACTGATTATAATATACTTTATTAGTTATTTACTAAACAAATTAATCCTGAACTTCAAATCTCAAGATGAATAATGATCATGATAGAATATAATTTTATTATTATCTATAGAACTGGAAAAATTAATTAAAATATAGATATACTCTCAAGAATATATTTATAAAAGTAAAATATCAAACTTAATTAATTAATTAATTAATTAGAATAATTTTTACTAGATAACTAATTAAATGAATTATCCAAATCTGATTAACTCAATATAATAGATTTAATAATATATTATGACTTAATGAGATATCTAGAAAATGAAAGTTATCCTGTAGAATATACTAAGAAATAACAAAAGAAAATTTATTAACAGTTAAAATACTTTTTAATAATTAATAGAATACTTTACAAAAAGAATAGAAGAAAAAAATCTATCATATTACTTCAAATACTGAAAGAAAATAAAATTAAAGCAGTAATAACTAGTATATATTCAGATTTACTTGCTGGATATTTTGAATTTGATGAAACTTATCAATGAATTATTATTAGATATTAGTAGAATGGAATGAGAATAAATATAAAGAACTTTGTTAGATCTTGTAAAACTTATCAAAAAACTAGTGAATGAATTATAAAATAATCTTTATATTCTATTAAAGTTAAACAATCTTTTGATAGAATTGTAATTAATCTAGTTGGATCTTGTAAAATAACTAAGAAGAGAAATTGATATATTGTTATAGTAATAGATCTACTTACTAAATAGTCTGAAATAAAAACAATTTCAAATAAAAAAGCTAGTATAATCACCAAATTTATTTTCAAAGAAATAATTTGTAGATATAGATATTCTAAAAAATTATAGTCTAATCAAGAAACTAAATTCACAGCTTAAGTAATTAAAGAACTTATCACTTGATTTAGAATTAAACACAAGTTTTTATTATTATATTATTCACAGATTAATAGAATAGTAAAATGATTTAACAAAACTTTATATGAAATACTTCAAAAATATTATATTATATTAGATAAATAATAGGATGTATATATACTATCAGTATTATTTATATATAGAATATTTCAAAATAATACTATCAAATATAAATCTTTCTTTTTGATCTATAAAAAAGATATCTGATTATCTATTAATTTGAAATATCTCTTACTAATAGAAGAAAATAAAAATGAAGAAGATAAAATATTAGATTAAATATTTTTTTTAATTCATTATTTATCAGATAATATTAATATAGTATAAAATCAAATTAAAAGATAGCAATAATAAATAAAAGAAAGACACAACTCAAAATTATAAAGAATTATATAATTTGAAATTAGTGATAAAGTTCTAGTATATAATATGAAACAATATGTTACAGAAATAAATTTCAATCACAATAGAGTACAGAATAATTCTACATTTATGAAACTCTTGGCAATAGAACTTATAAATTGCAAAACTAATATAACTAGTTATTACATAAAATATTTAATAATACTTAATTGAAAAGTTATTATAATAAAAATAAATACTTTGAATCAAGAATATTTATTAAACATATAGAAATATCAATAACAGAAAAAGAAAATGAAGAATAGATTTTTAGTCTCATGATATTTATTTATTTATCTCTTAATTTTATATAAATCTTATTTAGTAGTATATACATATGTACATATTAATTACTTATTAAAAATTTTATTTTATAAATATAGGACTTTTATTTTGATATTTTCTTTAAATTTTCATCACTTTTAATTATTTAATACTCTTATTAATTAATTTAATTTCTTATTAGTATTTAACTCTTTAAAAATAAATATTTTTTTTAATAATTTTAATTTTATTCAAAATATTTTGACCCTTTATCAACAGTTAAAAAATAACAAATTTAATAGAACTTTATAAATTTATGAAAATCAATTAATACTTAATAATAGTAATCAAAAAGTAATATATGATCTTATTATTGAAAGATAACTTAATACCAGTATAACTTTAAAAAAATCTCAAGAACTAGAATTAATAATAGAAAAAGTATCAACATTAATAAATAATCTATTGAAAAATATCAGAGTAAAATAATTTGTGAATATAATCAATATAGAAATTTTAAGAATAGTAATTATAGCCAATATTAATTATCAATTTTGATCTGAACAAAGCTAAAGACAAGAGTTTAGATTATTTTTAATGATCTTTTTGAAAATTGTGATAATTAATTTGATAAATCATAATTTATTAGATATTATTATTTTCAATAATTATTGAAAGAGATATCTAGATAATATTCCAGAAAACTAATAGAATTACAAAAAGAATTGATATAATCAAAAGAAGTTACTTTAATTAAAAGATATTTTCTTCTTGAAAAATGAATTCACCCACTATTAGAAAAATATGAACTTGAAAAAGCATATAATTTCTAATGAATTACTTATACATATAAGAAATGAAAAAAATCAAAGAAATTTTAAAGAATTTAGTAGTCTTACTAGAGCTTGATCTTACTTAGAGAAATTAAATATTATCATAGTAATATAAATTTCTTTAGTTTCATAATTTTTTAAACTTGAAAAACTTAACTAATTAATTGATTTTTAGAAAATATGTGATTTTAAATAATATAATTAATATATCAGTTATAGAATCAATCACATTTTTGCAA
>CAJVPS010001676.1:0-14494 GCA_910591765.1 Ambispora leptoticha | reverse complement strand
TTAATCAAATTTTATATAATAAAATTTAAGAAATAATAATTAAAAAAAGTTATTATTAGTAAAAATTTTTTATAAAAAATATATAATAAAAATTTTTATATTTAAAAATAAAAATAAAATTTTATTTTTAAAAAATAATTTATTAATAATTATTTAAGATATAAATCTTTTTATATTAAACTATATTGATTTAATAATAATTATAATTTTAATAGAATTTAAATATTAAGTTAAGCTTTTTAAATTAATAAAAAAAATTTTAAAATTATATAATAAAATCTTTAATTTTATTCTTTTAAAGTTAAGTTATTTTATTAAATATAATTAAAGATATTATTAATTATTATATATAAAATATAATTAAATAATAAAATAATTAGATAAAAATAATAATTAATTAATAAAATACTAAAATAATAACTAGTAAAATTCATATTATAACATTATATAAAATTTAATTAAAATTAATATTAAATTAATAAACTTTGAAATTTAATTTTTTTATAAATATTAATTTAATCTTTATGAAATTTGAACAAATGTAAGACAATCTGCTTGCATAATTTCAAGTTTTAATATTGCAAATTGATTATAATACTTAAAAATATATATGTAATTTTTTAGAAAAGCATTACTTTATTTATTATTGAATTAAAGTACAATAGAATAATAAAAATAATATAAAAGTTAATCTAGATCATTCTTTATTTTGTATAAAAAAATTATAAAAATTAGTTAAAATTTAAATGACTTTATTAGAAGCAATTATTGATTTTTATTTTGAGGTACAAATCTTTTTGCACCAGACCAAGTTTTTTAATTAAAATCTCTTCTATCAGAACTTGCACTAACAACCCGTCCATCCTCATCTGCCACGATTTGATTCTTGCCTTGACTTTGTAATTCGGCAAGAAATTCCGGTAACGGCGGAACGATTATTCCCAAAGCGACCATTTTTTTTATTCCATTAAATACGTTTATGCCTTCGATTCGAATTTTCGCTGTTATTGGATTATTCTCACCACTTTGGAAATGACTTTGACGTAAGGGAATCTTGACCTTTTGAGGAAGAGGTAAATGGAAAAATCAGTTACTTATATAAAAAATGATCTACTTTGTTTTCTTATTTTTACCTGAATTTCATAATGATCAAGTGCTGGCTGGTCCTGTGAGCCAAAAGTATCTTTGGCAACAGTTTCCCTTTTTTTGGATATTACATCATCTGATACAATTCTACTATCTTCTTCTTTACGCGAATCTGAGAAAAGATGAAAACCGAATAGAAGATAAATTTATTCATTTCACATATAGATCCGTGCAACGTGAATTTTGAGTTACCAATCGCACTTGATCTCTTGGATGGGTGTATAAGAGGGTTGTCCTCCATTCGATTTTGACGAAAGCTATTGTATGACCCTTGGGATCCTTGATGCAATAATAGTTCTTGTAAGGAAGCGATATCTTTTCCTTTCAAGTCCAATTCTTCGACTTCTTTACAATTAAAAGTTTTTGTAATCCCCTAAAAATTAGACTAGGATTAATTAATAGTTAATAGACTGAATAAATTGCGAAAATTAAAGATATGACATGCCCATAATAAATATTCTTTATGATTTTTTTTCATAGAGCTACACAACAAATGCTCGGAATTTGTAAAATATACTAGGTAAATAATGTTGCTGGGCGGAGGAAGGGTGTTGATCGCTATCCCGTCGTAAAGACTGATGCGAGCCCATAGACAATTGTCGTGTAGCTCGGCGTCTACATGCTACATGAAAAATATATCAAAATCATTCGTCACCCTTATAATGGTATCCAATAAGCTATAAATAAAGAAAAAACAAACATTTCTGAAAAATGAAGAGATCTGTTTAGAAAGTGCCACTTGAAATTTATCCGCACGATTATATATTTTTTTCTCAACACCTGGATGTTTAAAACCTGGATTACATGCATAATCATCAATCGCAGAAAAAAGAAAAAATTAAATATTGGATAATTAATGGCATTAATACAGGTTTTTGTTTACCGTGCTCGAAACACAATTTAAATGCTGTCCATTTTTGTTGATTTGCATGAGATATAAGCATTTCGATTACAGTAAGGGTTAATTCTGAGACAAACGCAATAACAAATTATAATTTGGCTTGCTTTTATGTCACGCATAATCACGACACTGATACATTACTACAATAATTTTGCGCGTTTGTTTATTATAATGTTTTGTTAATGTTTATGTTTATAAATATTGCTTAAAAGTATAAGATACACTCACAATAAAATTCTTCAAACACATTAACAAAAAATACATAAATACATCCAAAATTCATGCACTAATCGGATTTATGATTATAATTCATGAAAAACGCGTACATTTTATATCCAATTGCGCGACTTGCAATAAAGTCAATCCATTTTTTTAATTAACACATAGATTTTAGTATTTTCTTCAGCAATAAAACAAGTAAACTAGAATATTTATTCTTAAAGGTGTCGAATATTTAATTTATCCATCCTTCTGACTCTATTTCTGATGTGTCGTCACCAGATTCTTTAATTTCATTAACAGTGTTGCAGTTGATCACAACCGAACAAGAATTCTCGAGAAATATCCTAAAGTCGAAATGTTCTCGATGAATTTCTTGTTCACAGCACCGCAATTATATGATCAGATGCGCCGGAGTCTAGATACTCTATATTTTATCTAAATTTAAAGAATGAAAAATCACTCGTTTTAAAGGAAAATTAATTTCCCAAGAATTTCAACGTGTCCTCTTTGGATATCGACATAATGCTCTAGTTAAATCACTCTAAAAAGAAATCAATCGTACAACATCTAAAGCTTATCGTTATTTTTGAACGTAATCTATCAACCGAACACACTTCGCAATGAAAAACTTCATTCCTCTCGTTTGGGTAAGAGCCGTGATTGAAAAATCGAAGGGAAATGATGGATTTTTAGTGATGTTACGGAGAAAGTGCCTATTTATAGTTAATCCTGAGTATCTGCCCATAATATGATCTTCATAATTCACGAAACTTTAAAAAATGTCACGGGTGATAATTGAGATATCACATCACCATGTAATGTAAGCTAAAAAAAAAAGGTTTAAAATTTGGAAACTTGTCGATCAGTTATTTACTAATATAAATTTTACCATATCGGGAGGATTGATACTAATTTTTGAAAAGAGAGATCGAGATTTTACTAGACTCGAGAATTATTTTGATATTTTCGATTTCCAATAAATCAACTTGTAATTCGACATTAAATACAATGGTGAAAGGAAGGTTCATAAATCTTGTATGGCATGAGATAATTTCTTTTTATGATAATGTTTTAATTATTAAAAGACATCTAAGACTAATTTTCACAACGCAATTATAAAAAAAATTTTATCTCAAGTTAATCCTTGGCCAGCGAAGACGCAAACAAAAAAGTATATATATATATATATATAAAAGTAGGGTACGTGATCCTGGCCAATATGTTCTCACTTCATCTTGACAATGAGTTGATTATGTTGAGCAAAGTAGACGATTGTTCGTATTTTGCAAGAAAAAAACTTCTCTGTCAAGCTTTAGTGGCAAAGTTTAGATGCAACTCGAAACAATTGCGGATGTTAATTCCACCGTTTCGTTAGGGACAATAGAGTGGAAAAACAATGGCTCTTTAAATGTTAAGGATAATGTCTAACGATAGTTTTAGACATCAGGTAATTACAATACTCAATTCGTGTCACGTCAAACTTCAAGTTGATCACCGATAATGATGATATAATAATAGCGCTTTAAAAGGTCATTTGATATCTTATCACTTTACCAAACTAAAATGTTTTCCTGTTCATCTTATAACATAATGCAATTAAAAATACAATAGGTTGAAATACAATAGGATCATCTCAAGACAATTACCCTGGTGATAATAATAAAAAGCATCACTTGAAAACTAATATAGCAGGTTCTTTGTGAAAGTTTTTTTCCTGCCGAATTTCCGATCTTCTGATCAGAAAGTGAGTCGCATGCTGATCAATGAATTTCCCACAGCTAGCCTAAGAGTTAAACATCACGTGATTATATATGAATGCGATGTCTATGCACGGCGAAGTATCTTTCGCTTTTGGATTTTTTTTACGTGATTCTCCTGGGCCGTCATTTCTCCTTTTAAACCTCGAGTCTACCAGTTGAACGCAATTCTTTGGAGTACGATTCCAACAACGTAGAAATCTTATATACAAAGTATTTATTTCCTGAAAAAAATGAGCGACGGTCGTTCTGTGTCGCTTCAATCCTCAGGTTAGCATTGACATATCCAATGCATGTATGTATTTTAAGCGAAATTATCTATTTGTAATCTTGATTGAATCTTGTTTGTACACTTTACAAAGTGGGAACTACCTCTGTGGAGGAACTGTCCGAGAAATATCAAAAACTCGTTCAAGAATACTCAAAGTATGCTTCTTTAATGAATTATGAATCATGTTGTTTCAGTTCGACCTCTTAAAATCTATCTTCTTATATTCTTACGTTGAATTACACGTGCAGGATAAAGGCGCAGCAAACAGTCCTCAAAAAGGCGGTTATCAAGGTAACAAAGAAAATGCACAAACGAATACTTGGAATCCAATAAAAATTAATGGTTTTCAATTTGTTAATTATTTAACAGGAGCAAGCCGCTAGTGCCTCACTGCACGAGGAAGTAAAAGCAAAAGAACAAGAATTACGGACGGTATTTATGTTACTAATTTTTCAGTTAAAAAGTGAGATTAAATTATTTCAACTTTGTCAATCTGATTTTTGTCGGTATTTTATCGCGCTTTATTTACAGTCATTACAACAGCTTGATCTCTTAACGTTTCACAACCAACGTCTCACAAAACGTATTGAAAGTCTTCAGGAGGCAGGAAACACTGTAAGCTATGAATTACACTTTATGCTCCTTATACTTAAATTCATTAATAAATACCTCACACTACATAGCGTTTGGCTCCTGGATGGCTGTTGGGTTCTGCTAAAAAAGAACTTGAAAGATCTAAATCTACACTTGAGGCCACAACTATTGAGTTAGAAAGAAAAATTGCTGAGAATGGTAGATATTCAAAAAAATTTAATTCCAAACGAATCGAAATTGATTGTACATATATTATTTTCAGAGAGATTACATGAAGAATTGTCCGAAGTCAAAGGTCTCTATACACAACACAAACAAGTGCTGCAAACAAAATTATCAGATCTAGAGAAGAGAAATGAAGAGCTAAAGGTGAATTTCTAGCTTTACAGAATAAACAAAACTATTCAATGTTTTGATATCCACATGTTTTTATTTTGGGTATTCAGGTGGAATTAACGAGATCACAACACGCAGGTGAAGAGGCAGTAGAAATAATTAAAAATGAGAAACAACGCATCGAATTAGAATTGGAGCAAACGCGAGCCGAACTTCGAAAGTACGTTCTTAAGTTCATTTGTTCTACATATTTCTTTGCCCTGATTTTTTAATTACTTTTGTTATAGAACAAAAGCCCTTTTAGATGAAAGTGAGCTTAAAATGAAAGATGAGGAAGATTTATTGAGAGCTGAAGTATCTACTTTACAAGAAACTCTATCGATTAATCTTGGATTATTCGAAGATTCGGATAAATTTAATGTCTGTACCTGTCATAATTAAAACTAGATTTTTTAATTAATTGCGCTATTTGAAATAATTAACAATCTTATCATCATCATTATTTTATTTAGACATTATATAACAAAATCGATTCAGAAGCCAATGAAATTATTGCAAGCTTTAAACAATTGCAATCTAGTGCACAAGAATATATGAAAGCAATCAGAGAAAATGTATATATAACTTGCATAAAAATAAACTATCTTTCTCAAAAATACACTTAATCTAAGCTTATCTTGGATTCTTATTATCATAGTCACACTCGTCACATTCACTTGGGACACAAATGAAAAATGCCAGTCAAAAATGGCACAAAAATCTCCAAAGATTAACGGCTAAATTGGCTTCTTTTCAAAGTAAGTTCCCAATTATTTTTTTATTTTTTAGTTGATCCTGTTTCTTTGATGAAATCGTCTATTCATTGTTTATTTGCCAAAAAAAAAAAGGCCGAATATCCGAGCTTACATTAGAAAAAGATAAATTAGCAAAAGAGAATGAAAATAACGTGCGAAAAATAGCCACTCTAGAAACAGAAATCGCCAAATTAAAAGAGGAATTTGCGAAATATCATGTGAGTCATCTATCCCGAAGGTTCTGAAGTTTCTAGTTTGTATGATGTTTGCTTTTCGACATGCATGGAAAAAATTGATGATGCCTGCATTTATTAAACATCTTGATGTCTTTATCAAACCTTGTTTATTCTTATATCGACGGCGTTTAATTTGAAAAACTCACTAATTTTTTCTTTTATCCTCTCACTTTATTCAATTTCTATTCCACATCTTAAAGTCGAATGTCACTACCAAAGAAGAAACGGAGAGTGCCAAAATTGAAGCAAAAAACCCCAGTCCCGAAATCGATGGAACATCGGCAACAGAAGAAAATCATATACTTGAGGAAAACTTTAAACTTTTAGAAAAAGAAAATATCATCGAGAATAAAACATCAGAAGTCCAAAGTCACGTAGAGAATATTTTGCATGTTAATGGCATTAATCACGAAGAGACTTTGACAAAAGATGAAAAGACCGTTTCCCAAGAGGAAACACAAAATCAGACCATATCGAATCATGATTCTGATACAAATGTAGATGATAATGAAGAGGATGTTGATATAGCTGCAGAGATTGCTGCTGCACATCTAAAAGCCTCTAAACCGGATACAGTAGATGAAAAAGCGCCTGAAAACAACACTGTCACTCATGCAGAAGAAGACGATGAAGATGACGATGACGAGGAGGTTAGTAGTGATTCTTTAGTTATTTCATAAATGAATGTTTATATAATTAACAAAATAATGTCATTTTCTTAGTTTGTTTATAAGCCAATTAACGAGACACAAATATCTCAAGATCAAAGTCCTTTGCTTGAAACGACTCGAGAAATAAAATCTTCAGAATCTTCCATGCCGCCCCCAAATACACGATTATTTAATTCTGAAAGAGGCAAAGACAAGTCTATTGATATGCTGCATGATACTGAGGTATGATACATAATTGATCAAATCTAGCCATTATTAAAAAAACATTTAGTAAATTATCTTTGATTCTTATAGCGTGTGGCTATCTCAGGTGATGCCAAACGTGAATTGCTAATAAAGAAACATTACGAATCCAAAATTCAACAATTGACAGAAAAGGTTGGTTGACTGCTTTTTTTTATTTAATAATTTTTTTTTATAATTTAACTTAATTCCTTTTATTTTCAGCTGCAACTTGCAGATAGTAAATCGGTTAAATTTCATGATGCTTTGAAAGTGATGCAAGCCAAGTTGAAAGAGTCAGAAAATGAGAAGGAAAACTTACGACAAGATATTACTAGGCTTCAAGATGAAAAAGCTAGATTGAAGGTATAACTATTTAATAATGATAATAATTTTTTCGGTCTTTCTGTTTAATTTATTGCTTGAAAAAATTCTTAGATTGAGCTCGATGAAGAAAAAGAAAGCCATCGAAAAAACGTAGAATCGATGACAGAATTTATCAATAATAATATGCAAGAAAATTATGAATACCCAAGTGGATCTGGAATGTAAAAATAGAATGGAATTTATTTGATACATATTATTGTTTATTGTAAACGCGCAATCAGTCTCGTTAAAAAGGGATTTTGAAGGGATTTTTTTTGTGAATTCATTTTGTATATTATCTAAAACACTGTATTTACACGGTTTATACATAGAGATGTACAAGTATAACAAAAACGACTATTATAAAGAATGTAACTATTGGAAATACTATAGATTGAGGTTGCAAATACTGTATAAAACCCAATCAATAAATAATAAAGCTTGATGAGATTTTATTAACAAAAAATAATACATTTAGTATTCATAGCTATGATTGAATATGTACAAATATTATTTATTTATTTAGGAACGAACGGAATTTTCTCTGCAGGATAGGTAGGACCTACTAGTTTAATGTTAATATTTGCAAGCCAATTCGCAGCGGCGATCGACTCCTCTACAGATTTTCCTTGGACGTACTGACTCAGGAACCCACCAACGAAAGCATCACCAGCTCCATTTGTATCGACGATGTCGTCTTCCGCGATAGCGATAACAGGGTATTCTTTTATAGTACCATCTTGATATGCTACAATTGTAGGCTGTGAGCCTTGCGTAATCACTGCGATTCGTGGGCGTTTCGTGTTGACTTTCGGTAGTTGAGCTATACTAAGTGCAATCTGTTTGATATCTGTATGCTTTAAAATTTTTAGTATAAAAATAGCGAACGATTATTAGACCAGTCATTGAATTGACATAAAGTTACTTAAAATCGTTTCTCACCGCCCACTCATGTGCTTTCGCAAAAGCATCGGCTTCAGTTTCATTACCGAATATGAGGTCCCAATATGGGGACACCTCATCCAGAGCCTTTGTGAAAAATTGAGCCAAGAAAGGAGCCGAGAGATTCATGACAAATACCTATATTTTAAAAGTAAATCTAGAAAGTTCGGAGAAACAAAGAGAGATAATATTAGATTACTGACTTTATTCTTCTCTGCAGCATGCTTAGCAACCTCCAGTATCGAAGGTACGGAAACGGTCAAAAAGAAGCCACTAATATAAAAGAATTCGGCATTCTCTACATGCTTCCATTTCACAGATTTTAAATCGTCCAATTGATATTTTTCGGCAGCAGAAAGATTAGCCACCAGTGATCTATTTATAAAACTTAATTAATAAGTGAATGATAAAAAAACATACTATTATATATTTAATACCTATGATGATCGGTGATGATTACAGCACAAGTTCCCGTAGCAACCTCATCCACTACCATATATTCAACACGTAACCCGTCTTTCTCGGCTGCACGTCGTAATTGTTTGCCAAAATGATCATTGCCAATACAACCAACGTATATGGTAGATTTCGGTGGTAAAAGATACTTTATAGTGTGGTGGTAATCAATTAAAATTTTTCAAAAACAATAACTTTCTTTTTATTATTTATACCTGAGCACCACGTGCAGTATTCTGGGCTGCACCACCAGCCACGTATACGGGCTCGTAATTTTTAACAATTTCCTCATATCTTAATAAAAAATTTGTATATAGAATTCCCGCTGCTTTAAATGAAAAGGATTAACAAATACATACAACGGTTTATGCTTTTCTTCGGCCAGAATAGAGTCGTTTGCTTTAAGCCCATATCTATAAAATTATCGAGTTTTTACCTTGAGTCCTCCGTTAGAAAGATCGTCAAAACCACCCTTTTTTTCGAATCTCTTTTACATACTTCTCTAGTAAGGTCTTATCTGCATTTACCTGAATATCTAATAGTGGGTTGCCCATCACGAATAACTCATATTCTTTTCTAGCTGTGGCCATTTTTTCGTTGTGTTTTCTAAATTAACTAAAAAAGAATCCTTTAGGGAATACAATAGCAAAATTTTTGTCTGCATATTTATAAGACTCGAATGACTCATATTCTTTGAATTCAATATTAGGAAAAAAAAAACGTGTCGTGCGTGGGAAAATGAGATCATACCTTCATAGGCACACTTTCGAGGCTAGTGTCAACTGGAAAACTCGCCGCCTCTCTCCTTAGAATTTACCTATCCTGATGGGCTGCTCACCTCTTAAACGTGATCTGATGAAATCCATTGTCACACGAAGTAGTTAACTTTTGAGTAAAAAAGCTAGAGCCAGTGGCTAAAGATTACTGATTGTTTGATAACGTGTATAGAACTGCAATGCGTTAAGTCAGCGTACAAGTAAATTGCTTTAAATCTTTTATAACTTGTATTTCATGTATTAATTGTTTTAATGAACCTATAAGCTAACTATAACATAGAAAGGTTACGCCTGCGTAGTACGGCTCCACAAATCCATCAAATCCAGCTAAAACTCGTAAAAGCACTCGCCAAACACTCGCCGATGCATTGAATGTGTTATGAGCTGGGGCACTTATGTTCGTACATTGTGTGTGCATCTTTGGTCTGCTGCTTGGCATCATCTGACACATGAAAAGATTGAGACGTGTGTATTGCTGTTATCTTGATTAAGGTTGTTTTATGTTAAGGCTTAGCGTTAGGATAATGATAATATGTTGACGATTGTAAAAGACTAATCATATTTCTTTTTTCATAAAAGGCTAATCATTCCCTTTTCTTAGTTTTATTCCTTTCATTGCGAAAGGAATGATTGGCCTCTCATTGCGAAAGGAATAAATTAGTCTTTCACGAGAAAAGGAATAAAATTAGTCATCTATTTGCGATGCCTTCATTTTCTGGTTTTATTATTATTAATCGAATTGATACTTGAATAGAAAAATTTTATTTATGAACAAAATTCGTAATCATTTCCCAGTCGTCATTAAATAACGTGATAACGGTAGAAAATTTTATTATCGTTATCGATCGTTGTGCAAAAGATGTTATACACAATCGTCTCAAGGTTTTTGAAAAATAGATCCCCCACGCATAACGATAACACATTTCCTCAACACATGCATTTTCATATGAGTCATTCCATTATGGTAAAGTCCTCCTTTTACAATCATGCAGATCCATTGTTATTGCTCCCCTCCGAAAAGGAATTCTTATTAAAAATGGTCACTACTACATTTTATTCGTAATGGGAAATCCCATTATTGTTAGATATTAAATGGCGGCAGATTAGACCTTACTTTTGAGAAGTATATAAAATGTGGGAGGGAAAAGGAGTTTTGCGACATATTTAACGGGAGACTCGAGGTATAAAGGCTCGATAATTTTAGAGATGAACTCAAACCAAACGAATCTATTCTGATCGAAAAAAAAGCATAAACCGTTGTATTTTTTTTTTCTTTGGGAACTGAAAGCCTAAGATTAAAATTCTCTCTATATTTGTGACTATCATCAGTTTTATGATGACAATAAAAAATTTATAATTTAATTTAATTTAATTTGACAATTTCTTAAAAATAAAAAAAGTATATTTACAATTCGAAGTTAATCTTTCGATTCCTATATTATTTAACTTATTTAATTTATGAAGGGATGTGATGGAAGAAACGACTATTTAACTGTCATGCGGATTCCATTCGTCGAGGGGTTGCTGTAAACATGCGACGATGATCATAGTGAATATTGTGAGTGATTGGTAATGGTGCGATAAAAGAGCCCTCTTGTTTTCCGATGTCAGCCAAAGTTTGAAGTATGGGGTCGCTAAGGAGTTGTTCCATAAAAGAAGTATCGCGTCGATGACGACGGGGTGTGTTACTAGGGGTGATTGTGGTGGTAGTGGCCGGTGGATAAGTGTAATTACGTGTCATATTATCTTGTTGATTTTGTGCTTGCGAGGAATTAACGGGTTTGATAATGTTGTTAGTGTTATTGGTGTTGTTGATGTTCGAGTTTTTTACTGCTGATGTTGTAGCCATGATGACGATGAGAACTCACTAGCCGCGTGTTGATATTTTGTACTTGGCGCAGTAATTGCCTTATACGAGAATGAGAATTTTGGTTAAAGCAAATAGAAATGCGGCTGTAACGGTTGTAGTTTAATTAGAGAAGCTTTCCCGCAATTACTTATAGCCAGAGAATAAACAAAAGTGAATGCTAGTTTCAGTATACAGTCACTTAATTCAAAAGACACATATATTGTTAGTCGGTGCGCGAAGAGAATATTATTTATTTTTTTTTCGAAGAAACAAGCGGCGGCTATTGTTATATTTATCAGGTAATTTCTTACGCAAGAAGAAAAGGGTGGAGTGAGAGAGATGGTGGTATTTAGTTATGGCAAAATAGTTGAGAAATTTAACGCGCAATAAACAAAAATGTGGTGGGAATAAAATTTACAGTTATTTACGAAGGTTTCGCTCACGACTATCACACACATTTATATCATAATCGACCAAAATCATCTGAGTAGAAAGTAAAAAAGTCGCAATAGTCTTGTGTAAAGAGAAAAAAGAGAAGAGGTTCCTCTCGCATGCATAATTCTGCATATATTTACATAAATTAATAAATAACACGTATAAATTTTTTTACTTTACCGTGTGTATCACGATTCCCTGGGAATTAATTCGACTTCCTTTTTTTTACATTATATTGATATATATATACATATATTATATTTATTTATTACAGAAATGATATATCATTTATCAATCGTTAGTTCCCTGACACAAATTACCAATAATAAAGCATTGTCATACCTTTAATACAATGTTGGTATCTTTGTTGTGCTCACCTTGTACAGCTTTTTGTGCTTGTTTTGTTGAGAAGCATGATGAGCATCTTATTCATCAAAGAAAATTAAGATCGATTCACAAATATTGGTTTTTCTTCGTAAATTACTTCTATGCCCTATGATCTGTGTCACCGCAAAGTATAAGCCAAAACTGCGTGTGTGAATTTTAATTTTGAACGAGAATTACTTTTTCTTTCTTAAACACATTTAGTTTACGATTGGTATGACAAATTAATAAATCGTTTGTGTGATCATTATTGCTAATCATAACCTACAGTTTTTTTCTTAATGCTACATGCATAATAAATGACAAATTTATTAACACGCGCATGCTCGCATTAATAATAGATAACGATAAGTTTTTCCTGTTATCATTTATTATTTGTGCAGATAGAATAGTAATGAAAAAAATGCGAAATGTTATTAAGACTACTCCTTTCCATATCAAGTTTTCCGTTCCCTCCAGTAAAAATTTAGCGATCTAAATCTCATCAAAAAAAATAATCCACTCAATATAATCACAACCGCTCGAATTTAACCTTCATACTCTATAAAGTCACACTTTTTTTTATGTGTGATATATGCGACTGTAATCTACATACCATGCGGAATCCAAATTGACAAGATAAGGATTAAAGCTGATGCCACTATAGATTGTAATCAGGATTGGCCCTTGGACCAGTCCAAAATTTTGTTCAAATATCTAAATAATTAAATTACTAATAATTTTTTCAGGACAAGTTGTCCAAACTGTCCAAGGGCTACATTTACATATGTTGTACACAATCTGTCCCAAATAACAATCAGAATATGTTCGAAATTAATCATCCAGCACTATTTTGTTTGATAATAATACAGATCATGTGGTTTTAATCTGTCTCGAACAAAAAATTATATTTAAATCACATCATGCAATGAGATAACTCTATAAAGTAATATATTATAAAATATTATTATAATAAGTAAACAAGAGCTAATACATAAACTAATATTTTGATTTAATTTTTTTATAAAAATTTAAAACTTTTGAATATATTCTTTTTTAGAAAGAATAAAAATAGATATAATATTAATAATATATTTATTCTAATTATTATAACTTATATATAATATAATTAGATTTAGTAGATAACAATATATATATATATTGTTACCTACTTAAGCTAGACTGTTACCTACTTATAAGTATATTGTTATCTACTTATAGATATATTGTTACCTACTTATTTTATAGCTACTTATTTTAATCTTTAATAAGCTTGATATTTGCTTTCTTTTAACAATTCAAGTAATATGTAAATTATATTTGCATTATTATTTAACACTAAGACATACTATAACATGATGATCATGATCAATTTTTGTTATCACATATAATATATTATATATTGATTTAGTAATCATGACCAATTTTCATAATTAAATTACATGAACAAAAAAATATATTGATAATATATTAGATCATATGTTATTATTTATGAATCTAATATGAAAGCTATATCTAAATCTGATATATAATATCTTAGCTTTTTGATTAATTTCTTGATGAGAGTCAGATTTGAGATATATAATATCAAAATAGTATTTATAATCTGACTTTATATAATGTATTTGAATATTAATTAAGAATAAAATATGTAATATCAAATTATTAGTAATTATTAGCTTCACATAATTTATTTGAATATTACTAAAAAATAAGATATGTAATATTGAATTATTATTCTATCTGATAATATATCAAAATATAATTTTATAATATATATATTTGTAATAATTATTTCTTGATATATTACTTTTTTTTTACTTAAAATAATACTTATTTAATATACTTAAATGTTATTTAAGAATAAGATATATAGTATTATTACTATTTTAAGATTATATGTATATTGTTACCTTTTTGGTACGAGTTCTGAGGTGAGGGTGAGTATTAAACCTAATATTACAAAAACACGTGATAAAAGCGACCACGTATTTAAAATGATGTTTGGGAGAGTCTTTAAAAGGTTTATTAACAAGAAGGTGTCTATTACTATTTCAAAGTTAATCTAAAGGTAGGTAATGATAGTGTTCTTGTTGTAACTAGCTAGAATGTAGCCCAATTCCAATATGTAATTTCAAGACAGATGTAATGATCAGT
>CAJVPS010001675.1:0-14495 GCA_910591765.1 Ambispora leptoticha | reverse complement strand
TTCTTCATACTCTGATATTATTACCATTTCTTCTTCACTCTCTAATATATTTGAGGAATCTAATGAATAATTAGAAGCAATTTCAAGATTGTTCCATAGCCTGGATTTCTCATAAATAGGTGATAAAGCAATAAGGAAAATAAAAGCTAATTCTTCAGATTGGATTAAAATGGAATGTTTATTAGAAATATGATATTTAAGAGCATAAGAGATTGAAAAATTATGAGGATAATAAATATACTGGAAAGATATTTTTCAAAGTATATTTTTTTTAATATTACTTTTAACTTTTTATGTTTTTATGTAAGAATTTATCTTTATTTAAAAATTTATCTTGATTTATTAATATAATAAGATATACTCAATTAGTCTTTTTACTCTTTAATATATATATATACTCTAAGTAGTTAAAATTACTTACTTCTATATGACTTGCTTTCTAACTATTACTTTCTAATTATTAATATATTATGTATTTTTCAAGACTATTACTAATTAATAAGATTATTTATTTCTATATAATGTATTTTTCTAATTATTAATATATTACATATTTTCAAAACTATTACTAATTAATAAATAAGATTATTTATTTCTATATAATGTATTTTTTTAATTATTAATATATTATATATTTTTCAAGAGGAGACTATTATTAATTAATAGATAAGATTATTTATTTCTATATAATATATTTTTCTAATTATTGATATATTATATATTTTTTAAGAAAAGATTATTATTAATTAATAGATAAGAATTCTTATTTAAATAACTTATTATAAAATCTGTCTTTCTTATTTATACTTTTTATTCAAATCTTATTAAAATAATATCTAAAAAACAAATATAATAATAAATTAATTCTTTAGGTGATAGTTTTTTTACTAAAATAATATATTCTTAATCTAAAAATATATTTAATCTAATGTTAACTATACCAAAATTAATTTCTAATAATCTTTGATTAATATTATTTAATAAATATTATTAAATATTAATTTTAACTTTATAAGTTATATATAGACTATCACTACTTCTAGTTTATTAAAATCATCTGCTTTTACTAATTTATCAAGAATATTAACTGGTTTACCAAGAATATCATTTAAATTATATAATATAGATGAGTATATTTAATGTGAAAAATATTATAATAAAATAAGATTGACAACTCAAATTGATTTATAAGTTCTAGAAGATGATATTTGACAAATTGGAAAGAATTAAGATATAAATAAGAAAGAAACAAGATAAAAAAATAGATTTAAGTAAAAAAGTATGAATTGTAAGTATATATTATTTTAATTCTCTTATATATATTATTGAATTCAAAATTTAAATAATTATAAAATGATTATAGTAATATCTATTTAAGTTTTTTTCTAATTAAATTATAATCATAATTTAATAATTATAAAAAGAAACTTAAATTCTAACTTAATTATAACTATTCTAATTATTTGCAAGAAATCAGAAAATATGAATAAATTAATACTTTTTCTAGATAATATCACTTAGTAATAATTATCATAATTATAGTTTTATTAAATTTTATTAATAATTTTTATATCTCAATTAGATTATGAGAAGAATAAAAGACATATGTGGTTTCAATGTGATAGCAGTTAAGAAAGTAATTTTTTATATCTTTGAAATGGATAGCTTATCTCTGATTAATAATCAAAAAAATTTCAAGAAAATTTCTGAATGAAAAGCATCATTAGAAGTGGCTAAATATTATAATAAGTTATTTTAACTTGAAAATGATGATACTAGTAATATTAATCATATTACTCATATCACCTTTCCATCCCTTCATGAAAAATCACTATTCATCAACTTATATACATATATCATGAGTATATGTGATATTATGCTAAATCCAAATTATTCATCAATCAAAATAAGCAGAACTTCATTACAATACTACATAAATAAATATAAAGTAAGCTTTTACTCTATAATATATATAATCTTTTGTAACTAATATTAATTTTCTTTTAGGAAATATATCAAAAAAAATATAAATCTAATGTATAAAGACTCAATAAGTATTATTGAAGATGAAAGACATAATGAAAAAAAATAGATTAGAACTTAAAGATGATGAATAGTAATGGGAGCCGCAACTAGCTGTAACTTTATCACAATTCTCTGATTGACTGCTGTAACTCTGTCACAACTCTCTGATTGGCTGCCGCAAGTCATAACTAGTTGAGGAGCCATCTTTAATGATGAAGGTGATGATAATATAAGTGATAATACTATTTAACAAGAAGCATATAATTTTTGTACAGTAAATAACTTATTTACAGAGAGTGAAAATGAAAATATTGATTAATTAGTTGAGAATTATTAGAATTATATTTAAAATAATACATTTATTGAATAGATTTTCATTTTAATAATAAAGAATTTTGAATTTAATAATAAAAATCATTAAATAATAATATTTAATGAAATAAGTTAATTTAACAAATTTATATCATTAAATAATAATATTTAATAATCTATACTATTAAATAATGATATTTAACAAATTTACATTATTAAACAATGATATTTAATGATTTACATTATCAAATAATGATATTTAATGATCTATACTATTAAATAATGATATTTAATAAATTTACACCATTAAACAATGATATTTAATAATCTATATCATTAAATAATGATATTTAATAATCTAGTTTGTTAAACAATAATATTTAACAAATTTATACTGTTAAATAATGATATTTAATGATCTATATAATTAAATAATAATATTTAATAATCTAGTCTATTAAACAATAATATTTAATGATATACATCATAAAACAATGATATTTTAATGATATATATATCATAAAATAATGATATTTAATGATATATATTATAAAACAAGAATATTTAATGATATATATTATAAAATAATGATATTTAATAATATACATTATAAAACAATGATATTTAATAATATATATCATAAAACAAGGATATTTAACAATATATATCATAAAATAATGATATTTAATGATATATATCATAAAATAATGATATTTAACAATATACTTCATTAAATAATGATATTTAATAATATACTTCATTAAATAATATACATCAATAACTCTGATATATATTGATATATATCAAATATCTGTTTTGATATGCATTGATAACTCCAATATATATCAATATATAATTAATGATAAAAATTGATACAAATTATTCCAAAAAATTTCCTGATATTTGGTGTAGACCACATGAAAAATATGATGTGAGATGCTTAATTCCAACTATAAAATCTGGAAATCAAGGAGTTATGGCATGGAAATGTTTTGTGAAAGATAAAATTGATTCTTTAATTCAAGTTTCAGGTAGAATAACAGGTTTTATATATATAAACATATTAGAATACACTTTTTTACCCTTTTATAATAGCTTAGAAAACAATTCATAATATATTTTTTAAGATGATAATACTCCAATACATAGAGCAAGAATGGTCAATCAATGGAAAGAGAATAATTTGGTATTAAGTCTTTCATGGCCTGCACAGAGTCCAGATCTTAATCCAATTGAACATTTGTGAGATGTTTTGGAAAGAAGAGTTAGGGAACATAAACCTCATCCAAAAAATATTATGGAATTAATAGTTTTGGAGGAGGAGTGGAATAAAATTGAACCTGAAATTTTAACAAATTTAGTTGAAAGTTTGCCAAGGAGGGTTCAAGCAGTATTAGATAGCCAACTAGATATTAATAAAATTCATGTTTTTCTGAATAAAATGATATAAATTTTTTATAATATTTGTTTATAAATTGTCAAGAAATTAATTGTTGAAGTTTGTGCATTTTTATCCGATTTTAAAGTGGTCGGACACTTTTGACCGGGGAGTGTACATGTACATGTAATTTGAAATTTACAAGTATCGCAGAGGGGAATTAGATTTTCTAAAACTAATTTTATTGTTAAGTATGAAAGCTCTTATTCTATATAGCATGAAAAATAGAACTGAAAAAGAAAGAGGTAAATGATAATTAATTAAAATGTTATAAATACGAAGCGTCATTTGAAATAAAGAGGATTTATAACATACAATTATAAAAAACGCCTCAAGGTGTCAATAATTTGTTGTCTTGATTGTATTCCTAAAAATTTCATGGCGCAAGACAGAACCAACTGTAATCAAGGTTCTAAAGGAATATTTTCACGAGTGCTTTTTTTAATAATGTGTCTCTATCTGAGTTCAATGATTTTTCGATTGGTAACGTAAGCACCATTACAAACTATTCATCCGTCATTTGATTCTAACATTCCACCCCCATGTAAAAAAATACAACTTTTGTTTCTTCGCTAATGCACATTTGTATCTAGGTGCTTTAATATTGATAATGGAAAAAGACTAACTTTCTGCATCGTATATATGTGTAGATGTTGCTCCTTTCAAATTCAATATAACTTGTAATTACATTTTACGTAGGTAATCGATATTAATGTTGTCTGGTAAAATTTCCATACAAATTTAAATTCCTTTCGTTATTATTTTAGAAGATAGAACAAAGCCGAGCTGCGACGGTTACATGGATTCTTTTCAGATAACGATACATACGTGTCGAGCTTTTACACAGCAGAATTCATAATCGATACCACACTCTCAATATAAATCTCGCAAATTACCATTAATGTATGCGTTTTAAGATTAACAAGTCTTATTTTTGCCATGTTGTAAGGGAATTCTATTGTGACTCAGAGTTTTTATTTACCTTTGTCATCACTATGGATTGTTGCAACTTTATAAAGCTTTTAATCGAAGATTCAATATTTCGGTCTTTTGATACTCTCGCTACACAGTTAAATAATTACATTTGCTGATCGATAAATACTTTTTATTTTCTCTCAAATATCTAATATTTGATCTTTTCTTATTAATTAATATTTCTTTTAAATTACTTTTTGATATATTTCTTTATGAATTCTTGAAACTATTTACTAGTTTATAATAATAAAAGAAAAATAAATAAAATTATAAAGAAATATTAATTAAAATAAAAATAATAATTAAATAATTTATAGTAATTATTTATATAATAATATGTAATTAATATAATTAAATTAATATATAATAATTTTATCATATATTTAGAATGAAACTTAATTTTTACAAAATATTATACATATAATATAAATAATACAAAATAAAGATCCAAACTAAAAAAAATAAGCTAATTAATATTATTATATATATATATATATATTAATATTTGATATATAATAAAAATTATTATACTATATTATAATATTTAGATTTAGTTAATTAAAGAATTAACAAATATAATTCTAAAAGGAGTAGTATCAATAGCTTGAATATTTATATTTAGTTAAGTAAAAATAATAAAAGTTATAATAATAAAATAATTATTAATTTTAAAATTATTAATATTATTATAGATTTAATTCTTAACTTGAATATTTATTTTATTTAATTTAAGTAACTTTAAAATAATTATTAAGTCTAAATAGAATAATAATAATTATATTATTAATATTAACTAGATTTATTAAAGTATTTTTAATTAATATTTAATAATTATAAAAAATATTTAATAATTAAGAAATTAATTTTTAGTAATTAAAAATTAATTTCTAATAAAAAAAATAAAAAAATCTCTCTTTTTATATTTAAATTTTTTAATATTCTATATTTTTCTTTATATTATTTTAAAAAAATCGATATTAGATTACAGTTAAACTTCTCTATAGTCACACCTTCAGAATACAAAAAATGATGACTATAAAGAGATGTGACTTATATAGGAATATTCTCTCTATAATTACAGTTATATTAAAAAAGATAATTAGTGACTATATGGAGATTTATTAGAAAAAATTCAACCAATAAAATTAATTATTCAAAGTCAATCACATATGCCAATTAGAATCTTAAAGACTAATTACTTGCATCAATCAAGCTTTAAAGTTAATTTAATTTATCAATTAGTCTTTTTAATAATTCAAAGCTAATTTAAAAATTGATCTATTTTTTTATAAAAGATCTGAGTGAGACTTGCTTTTTAGCTTCTTGCTTTTCATAACTCCATTCCTTGAGTTTTTTTTGCAATATCATTAGTTCTTTCTCATCAAATCCCTTTCCTATTTCAAGACTTTCTTGATATCTTATCACTTTTTTCAATATCTCAATAGCTTTGGTAATAGTTACTGAAGGTGATGGAAGTGGCTTATCATTATTCATTTCATTATTCATTTCATTATTCATTTCATTATTCATTTCATTATTCATTTCATTATTCATTTCATTATTATTATAAAACTTGGCTTTTACTATTTTGATTATGTCTTCATTATTTAACCTATTTTCAGTTTTGATTGGTTGATTGATCATGCAAATGTATTCTTCAATGTCTTGTACTAATTATTAGGCCACCAGATTAGTATCCATCAAAAGATCATTAACTAGTATTATAGTGTTATCAATCTCTAAGATATTGGCTTCAAGTTCACTTTCTTCTGATCTGCTTGTTTCTGGTAAAATTCTAGTAGTTTGCTAGCAATTCTTTATAAGTAGTGTCACTAATTTCTTGCTACGCATTGGCAATAAAGTCCATGGCTTCTTTTGGGGTAAGTTTTCTGTAATATTTATTATAGATGATTAGTATCTTTTAAATAATAATAATAAAATTAATTCTTATCTTTCTAGATTCTCATTTTTCTTGAATTGGATCATCAAATGATGACAGTATAAGTTTTTATATTTTCTCTTGAAGTACTTTATAATGCCAGCATCCATGGGTTGAAGATGAGCGGTCATATTTGATGGGAGAAAATGTACATTGACATTTGTGAGGTGAAAATGGTTTGGAGTTTGTCTTGATCGGTTGGAACAGGTGGAATTAAGTCTTTCTTGAGGTCTTCTTTATGGTCTTCCCCGTGGTCTTCCTTGTGATCTTCCCTCTGTTTATAATCTAATATAGATATTCTATTCAAATCAATGTATTTTGTGAAGATCGCCATCTGCTACATAAGTCATTACTATTGAGTAACTGGGTTTTCAGTTATTCCATAATATTTAATAAACTACTAGCGCATTTTAGAGCAGTCTAAATCTATTAAAAAACTTAAGTGTATTTGAAAAAAGTAACCTTTATTTTAGAAAATATTCATTTTTGTTTCGCGTATATAGTCTGAAGTGATTTGGTTTGTACTGTGTAATGATTTCAACACAACTTCAATTTCTTTATCTCGTTTCCATTTGTGTTTTTCATGATTCCATTTGGGATCTTCTTCATCACAAGCCAAATGGTACATCCAACCAGGTTGCTTTATAAATTGAACCAAAATCTCCTTTTGCAAGATATTCATTCAACGTCTGATAAATCTTTCGAAAGGAATTCATTCGAATATATTTTGAAATTTATAATTGATTTTGTTGCATTCTTTTATTAGATTGTCGATATATTAATCTCCGCTAGATAATTTATTATTATAAATTCGTTTGTACCTTTCCAGCAGTTATTTTTTTTTGACATTAGGTACATATACTGCAATCGTGAGTATTGTGAACCAAACATTCATCTAAGTATTCATTTATTCCACAAAGGAAACATTTACTAAAATCATGAGTATTATGAACTGAACACTCATCACAGTACTGATAAAATAGACAATAGTGACATTTACTACAATCATGAGTATTTTTTTTTTTTTTTTTTTTTTCCCAAAAGGGAGGGTGAAGCAAGAACCCGTTTATTGAAATCATGAGTATTCGATTCCATATGAAACTATCAAAAAATATTCCTTACGAAATTTTACTATATAAATGCTGCTTGTTCCATATAATCTTTACTCAGACTCAGACTCTAATCCTAAAACGGAAATAACGTGTACAGAAACATTTTGTCGGCATGGCTAGTGTACTATTACTATATCAATGCGATTCTTCGGTTTATGAAACATTTTTGGTTAAACAAACCCATTTGATCTATAAATCACCAAGTTTTCTGCTATAAAATAAAGAAACAAAATTTTTTTTAGGTATCTAGTACCACACTTTTGCGAAATAAGCCAATTAGCGAAAAATACGATACACTTATTTCATAATGAATGTTATTATGATAAAGCTAACAGTTACAAGTTGCTGCAACTACAGTCAAAATTCGGTAAAGTGAACCCACGATAAACGAAGAACTCTTTAGGTTCAAAGTTACTGCTAAATAAAAAAGAGTTTGATACAACAGAGAAATATAATTAACTTGTTGTAAGCAATGATTTTATTTATCCAGTAAGTTGGGAATACATTTCAGAATACCAGTCTTTTTTTAATTATATGGTAAAAAATTCTTCGCTACTATTTTCGTGCGGATCGTACTGAAGCAAAATATCAGGGACAGTTCAAAAATTTGACTTATCAATTTAATTTAATCACAGACTCGTTTAGATTATTGATTTCCTTTATGCGATATGGAATTAATGTTTATTGTGTTGAAGCAAAAAATTTTAATTTTATTCAATTCATTATTTAATTCGCTTACTTCAAAATTAATATCAATCCCAACAGTACGTGATTTATTTTATATTCAGTCAAGATGACATTTATATTATCAAACATTTTAGGTTCTACATACGTTAGTATATATGTTCTAAATAATCTGAATGAGGGTAAAATTACTGTTTTTTTAAAGATAATAACGTTAACATGACGCTTTACTTGATAACACGATATAGAAATTGTTGCCAAATTAACAAGCGTCAATTTATATATACCAAACGAATTACATGAAGTGAGATTTATTAATTATGCTACCATTGTACACACTAATTTATTTTCCTTTCGAGAACGGTGAAAAAGACACCGAAAATTTATTTAAGCTCAAAAAAAATCAACTATACCACGTATGCATTTTTCATTAACAACGAATTAAAATATCATATACTATTAATAAAATTGAAATTCAAAGATTACAAATCGAACAAAAAGCGTCCTGTTGAAAATGAAAGAATGATAGTAAAGGTAAATTTTAACTATAACATAAATTTAGTTATACCTAATAAAAGTTTTTGCATGCAACTTTAGCATATAACTACTGAATTTGTTATTGATGCTGAATTAAATGTCGGTTTTTATGTTCAAACGAAGGTAAAACTACATTCTTTAATCATTTTAAATAACAATTTTTTTTAATTAAAAATATTATTTATATACTTAAAAAAATAAATAATTTGAAAGTTTATTAACTAATTTAACCAACAGATCCAGAATATATCGGTAGTAATTCTAATATCAAAAGATTCAATAATTATCTTAGAAGAATTTTAATAGCAATTTAGTACTTAAAATTCTGAATTAAAAGAAGAATTAAATAATATGACTGAACTAAATGTTTTAATAAAAGCTCTTTATAAATTAACTAAGTTTATACAGATCCAATATGTAGAAAAGATTATTATTCTGATTTATAAATTCAAGTATAATAAACAAGATCCTATATTATAATTATATAAATTTAAAGAAAGTCACTAAAATTAATAAAATTTTTGACGAAAAAAATATTAAAATAGTAAGAAAATACTTGAGAGATTAGTTATTATCTGATTTGATCAATATATTAGCTTAATTATTTGTATATTAAATGAATAGAAAAATATAAATTATAATAAATATTAATTTTTTATTTTAAAATTTAGATCACTTTATAAAATAAAACAATAGTAAAATAAATTTAAATTTATTAAATAGACTGAAATAATAAAAGAATATTATTAATTATTTGCAAAACTATTAATAAGAATAGATTTTAAGAATATTCTAAAAAGTATCAAATTTAACATTCAAAAAAAAATTCAAGTCTGAAATATAAAATAATTAATTTAAATATTGAAAATAATATAAATAATATTATTAAAACTTTTAAAAATATTAAAAATACTAATTATAATATTATTAAATAGATTTATTATTAAATTTAAGTTTAATTAACTATTAAATAAAAGTATTATTACTAAAATTCTTTGAGATTTAATTAATAAATTAGATTATATAAAATCTGAAAAAAAATTTGGTAATTAAAATAATAAAATTAGCAAAATAATAAATTAAATATTATCTATTTCAATTATAAAGCTAAAGATTATATTGTTAAAATATATTTAGCAGAATAATTTATAAAATAATTAAAATAACTCTCAAAATCAAAATAATTAAATAATGATTAGCAGAATTAAAATAATTAAAATAATTATTAAAAAAATAATAATTTATAAAATATAAATATAATTTCTCAAATTTTAAATCTAATAATTATGCTACAAATATTTACTTGTAATATTTCAAAAAAATTTTTAATTAATCTAATTTCTTTTTTTTATAACTCATAAATATTTGACTAAAAAAAATATACTAGAATAATTATAAATAATAAAAAAATTAAAGAAAAGAAGAAGTAATAATTATATTATTATTAAAAATTTTAAATAAAAATAAAGTTGCTATAAAAAAAAGATAGAAAAAGAAAATTTACTTATTAATATTAAAAAGAAAATTGATTCATATAATATATTTAAAGATTAATATCTTAAAAAACTAATATTATAATTACTTAATTTTTTTTAAATAAAGAATTCAAATATTAAATGAAATAAAAAAAGAATTTCAAATAAAAAGTAATATTTGCTTAAAAATTCAAAATTATTTTTATTTAATATAAAGTTAAAATTAATAAAACTTTAATTAATCTATTTATTAATAATAAGATATCTAAATATAATTAAACTAATTAAAAGGAAAAAATAGTAAATATTAGCAAAGATTTCTAAGATCTTTACTAATATTTATAAATATTATATAAGAAGAGTAAACTATAAAAGTAATTCTAAAAAGAAGTGAAGTTATAAAGAAAAGAATAAAAATAAATCAAAAGAGTTATAATGATTAATAAGTGAAGTTACTATTAATCAAAGAAACTTATACTAAAATAATTAATATTAATTAAAATATAAATTATAATTCTTCTAATAAAAATCTAAATTATTATCCTTCAAAAATAACTTTTAGAGAGAGAAATGAGAAGTATATTAATAATATATTTGAATAACAAACAAAAAAATAGATATAGATTGTAAAATATTATATTAAAGCCAGTTTTGATGTATAATATATAATATTTTATTAATTTTTATACTTTAAAATAAGAAAGTATTAATAATAATAAATTTTTTTTATTAAATATTATATATATTTTTATTAAATAAATAATCTAAAATTTTGTAAGAAAAAAATAAAAAAATTTTTTAATTAAAGACATTTATAAATAAATGTTCTTAAAATTTATTTTTCAAAAATTTATTTATCAGTTTATTGATAAAACTGTTTGAAAAAATCTTAAATTAATCTTTAAATAAAAATACTAATTTAGCTGACCTAACTATCATAATAATTCAAAATTTTATTATGATAAATATCCATATTACATAATAAATTTAGTTTGCTATGATATGAAGTATATAAAAGTAAATTATCAAGAATTTTCATAAGATTGGTAAAACATAGCAAATTTCACATGACACAAATTTATGCACTTTTTTTGAGTCACATAGCAAATGTTACGAGATGACTGTAGAGTTATAATGTAATCTATACTTTTGAGAATTATCCTAGTCAATTTAAGTTATCCCTTTTATAAAAAAAGATTTGTAGGAGATAATTTTTCTCAATTATTTAAGCGGACAAATTTGCCTGCTAAAATGTATGATTTAAGGGATAGTAGACAAAATTAAGCTGTCGAATTTGACGTGATTTCTAAGTTCGCCAAATTTATCACTTGAAACGCTTTATTATAAATTTCTTAACAAAGTTTATTTATTAAATAAGTTTAATTGTTTCTTAATCATGCATCCGGATTTTCATGTATACTCGACTGAAATAAGTTACTGGTTACCTGTTTACACGCATATATTTTGAAGATTAAAGTTTAATATAGGATTTCGTATTAGAGTTATGATATTAAATTGGATTTTATGGTATCAATTTAAATATTAAGTGTATATATATCGGGTCATATTAACTTCCGATACAGTCACATGTTATTGCGGGACTGCAAAAAATTAATGTGACTATAGCGTGATTGTGATAATTGCGAGTGCGAATATTGCGGGAGTTTGCTATCCATATAAGCTGGCTCCAATTTAGCCAAAAAGAATCATTGAAACTCATTTTTTTTATTTTATTTAAGTTTTAAATAATATACATTTTATTATGTGAGCCTTCAGTTTCAAGTGCCCGGTGACTTTTATTCCGTCTAATGTAAATATTACGAATCTTGATCCGATACTCCTTGTACTTTCTTTGCCGATAACACGATTTTTCTACAAAAACTTTGTTTCTTGATTTAAATAATCTTAAGAACGCACAATTTATATAAAATAATAACGATTTAATCTATAATGTAAGAATATGTATTATTAATATAAGTAAATAAAAATTAGATATAAAAACACTTGAGTTCGCGGCGAAAAAAGCAAAAAGCTAATCAGATAATAAACATCGATAAAAAATCAATTTATTAATAGAATATAAAGATATCTCTCAAATTTAAAATAAATTGCAATTACCAATCTTTATTTCAATCACTAACATATTTTGCATATCAAATGAAATGAACACAAATACAAACCATTGGCTACGTTATCTTTATTCAGTCGTTAGTCAACTTAATGAATTATATCAAACGGAATAACAAAATAATGAGTCTATTGACATTTTGTCTGATTTTATCAGAGATTCCGGCCTTTCTATACTAAACGAAGAAAGCACATGGCTCGATTTAGACGTAGCTTTGATTCCGATATCCGATATCCAAGTTTAGTCCGATTTACATACAACATATACCCTCAAAGCGAGCATATTCCTACACCATTAGGCTCATGATGCGTTCATTTGCAAACACCACGTTTCGAACTAAGAATATGATATGTTTTCTGCTTTCATTAATTTAAGGTTTTTTGCTCTTCAATTTAAGGTTTTTTTATACCATTTCCTCATTTATGCACTATTTCTGTTCGTCTTTATTTTATTCGACTGTTTTATAAAATTTAGGCTCTCTCTGTTTCTGTCGCTCGTTTGTAGAGTGGGTTCGTTCTCCTAAGATCGTTCTGTTTCCCTTAGACTCGTTCTGTTTCTCTTCTGTCACTTGTAAATAAAAAGTGTTTTGCAAAATGTTTATTAATATGAATTAAATAAAAATGGGGAGTATGATTGCGCATTTAACAATAATAAACGATGGACTTTAACATGTTGAAACTTATTGTTATATAAAATATCTACACAGCAAAAATGTGCGTACAACTAGATAATTAACTTTGTATTTTAATTTGGATTTCACCAGTGGCACAAACAAAAATAAGCGTACAACTAGATTAGAACAATATAAAAATATAGAGAATGCTCTCTAAATTTTTCATAGTGCTATAAGTGTTTAATTCAAAATATTCGTAGTAAATGTAATCGATCGTTGGGTTGCGATGAGTGTTTCAAATATCACAAACGAATTTATGACGATGAATTGTCTAAGATATCGACAATCTAATAAAAGAATGCAACGAAATTATTGATGATGATGATGCTGATATATTCGAATTGATTCCTTTTGAAAGATTTACCAAAGTTTAATAACTTACTAAAGGAGGTTTTGGATAATTTATAAAGCAACCTGGTTGGATGGAAAAGTGAGTTATCCTTATTGGAATCATGAAGTCGATAATTTTGCACGAGGTGAAGAAATTAAAATTGTATTGAAATCACTACATAATTCAAAGCAAATTACTTGAGAGGTAAAATAGCTAAAAACGCAGTTACAAATGAATATTCAATAGTGATGGATTATGAAAAGATGGTGATCTCCTTAAAATTATCGGTAATCTAGCAAATATTCACAGAGCGAAATTTATGCATCGTGACTTTCATCCCGGAAATATATTATTAATGCTTAAATTGCTGAGTTTGGACTTAGCATTCAAGCAGATATAGAAAGATCTAACCAAGAAATTTGCGGAGTACTTCTGAACTTTGTTTTATATACGACATTTATAAAGGGATACGACCTACGATACCATGTTGGGATCCTATTCTAGAAAACAGACCAACTGCTGAGGAAAATCATGACTTTATCTTCTCTACTCGTCATTAACAAGCTGAACAATTTACATTTTAATTACCATAAAAAAATTGTAAAAAAAATGTAATATCAAATACATCATTGATGATCGGGGTGTCTACGTAAAACCATCTAAAAATAGAGCGTTTACATCATATCCATGATCATTATTAATAATGATTTTTTCCCAACATGACGTATATAATATTTATACTGTGGGAATAATATAAATTCCAATATTGTATGGTTATGGCTGACAAATATAATAAATACACAAAACATGGGACCTCAAATAATTATTAAACCCATCGCATAATAAACAAATGCATCACGAAAAAT
>CAJVPS010001674.1:0-14496 GCA_910591765.1 Ambispora leptoticha | reverse complement strand
TTTATATTAAAATAAAGTTTATTAGTTATAATTTAATATGTAATTTTTTAGATTTTTTCTAAAAGAGTTACTCTAATTATAAAGTTAATACAAAAATTTTTACTAATTAAAAATAAGATTTAATTAATAAAAATTTTTGCATTAATTTTATAATTAGAGTAACTCTTTCAGAAAAAATCTAAAAAAATATATATTAAACTATAACTGATAAACTTTTATTTTAATATAAAAATAAAAATTATTTCTTAATAAAATTATAAATTTTAATAAAAAAGAAAATTTCAATTTTTATTATATTTTATTAATAAATTTAGTCTCTAAGTTATTACTTTTAGTTATCATTATAATATAAATAATTTATAAAATATTATAATTAACTCTAAATATATATTTTATAAAATATATATATTAGATATAATTTCTTTAAATATATTTTCTAATTTAATTTCAAGCTTATAAAATTTATATTAAATTAATTTTTTTTAAATATATATTTTAATAAATTAGTTTTATAATTTTAAGAAATATATATTTAAAAAGAATTAATTATAATATAAAATATAAATTTTTTATAATAATAATAATATAAAAGAACTAGAAATTTAATTATAGCTTAAATTAATTATTAATATTTAAAAAAATATATTTTAATTTTTATTTTAAAAATTTTTAATATATAATAATATAAAATAAATAATAATTAATTTTTATTTATAATAAATTAAATAATTATTTAAATAAAATAAATATTTATATATTAAGTTTACTTAAATTATAAAATAAAAAATCTTAATAAAATTTTTTAAAAAATTAACTTATAAATTGAATATAAAATTTTTTTAAAAAAATTAATTAAAAATAATTTTAATAAATAATTATATAATTAAGTTTTAAATAAAACTATTTATTATATTATAAGAGATATAATTATAAAAATTATATAATTAAATTTATAAGCCAATTTTTTGAATATAATATATTATAATTATTATATAAATATATATATAAAATAATTATATATATATATTTATATAATAAATATTTTATTATATAGATTTAATATATTTAAAGCTAAAATTATAATTAAATTATAATTTTTTATTTAATTATTATAAGTTATAATTAATTATAATAATATATTTAAATATAATAATTCATATATTATTATTAAAAATATAATTTATTAAAAATATATTATATTATAAATAATATAATAATCAAATATATTATTAAATAAATAAATAATATTTTACTTATTTTTAGTTTAAAATACTCTTTTTTAAATATAATAATTAATTAATTTTTTTTATATTATAAATATAAAAAATATTATAAAATAACTTTATTATATTGATAAATATCAAAAAAAAATTTTAAATAAATTTAATATATTTATTAATTTATTTATTAAATAACTTTAAAAAAATAAAAATTTATTTAAAATAAAATTGATTTATATATATTATTTAAATTAATAATATATCTTATAAAAATTTAATAATTAAAAATAATATTTAAAATAAATATTTATTTATTTAAAATATTATTATTTAATATATTTTAATAATTTTCAAATTATTTTTAATTTCTAGATCTTGAAATAATAAAAAAATAAAAATAGATAAATTTTATTTTTTATTAATAAATTTCTTTTTTAGCTTTATATTATTATAATTTATCAAATTTATTTTTTATAAAATTAAAAATAATATTATATTTATATTATAATAAATTTTATAATATATAATTTAATATAAAATTTTTTAAATTTTAAAAGAGTTATTCTATTTTAATATTATTATTAAAATTTTTTAATTAAATTTAGTATAAATAAAAAAATTTTTATAATAATAAAATAATTCTTTTAGAAAAATAAAATATTTGAAAAAGTATATATTAAACTATAAATTAATAAATTTTATTTTAATATAAAATAAAATTTATTTCTTAATAAAATTTTAAATTTTAATATTAAAAGAAATTAATATTTGATAATTATAAAATTATATATATATATATATATACAGTGTGTGACAAAAAAACTTAACTATTTGCTAATTATATTAAATAATAAATAAATATTTTCAATTTTAGCTTAATTTATGTCATTTTTTACTGAATTGAAATTAAATAACAGATTTATTTACTATATTTATTAAATAAATTCTTATAAAATTCACTATTAAAATATTATTAATTACTCACAAATAAAGATATATAACTTATTATATTATTAGAATAAAGATATTTATTTTATATCTAAATTATTCAAACTGATTTTAATTCTATAAAAAATTTATAGACTATTGTTAAGAGTAATATTAAGAAATAAATATCTAAAAATTTGAATATATTAAAGAAGTTTTTGAAAGAAGAATGAGATTCTATTTCAAAAATCATTTTAAATAATTTAATAAATTCAATAAAATATTATTATGAGTTAGTTATTGAAAGCAATGATAAATAAATCAATTTTTAAGCCTAATAAATTTTATTCTATAACTTTTTTGCTTTTAAATGATATATTAATTATTAAATTTGATGCAATATTCATGAATTTATAATAAATTTAGTATAATTAAGTTTTTTTGTCACATACTGTATATATAGTAAATATAATATAGTCTAAATATTAATCAAGTTTATTTACTCTTTTCTTAATATATATTGGAATATAAATTGAGATATAATATATAAAAAATTTTATTAATAAGATATAATATTAATTAATTTATGCTAATTGAAAATATATTACTAAAAAATACATAAATAGAATAATTTTTATCTTGTATCATCAATATTAAAAATAAAATATTAAATAAAGAATTTATTTTTATTATAATATATTTTAATAATTTAAATATCTTTTATATTTTCTTTGTAATTAATTAAGTATCTCATCTAATTTCTCTTCACATAAAAATAATTTTATATATCTTTTCATACATAGTCTAATTAATTATATTTATAAGAATTTTATCTGTAGATATATTTTAATTATAAATAATTTTTAAGTAAAATAAAAAAGCTTTTTTAACAAATCTCTTCGTATAAATGATAAAGTTAAAATAATTTTTTCTTGAAAATGGAGTGCTTATGGTAGAAGCTTTTATAAAATGTTGTCTTATTATTATAAAAAGGCTTGATTGTAAACAATCATGTACTAGATAGTTGTAGCTTATTGAGTCATTTAGTTATATTATTTACAATAATGAAAACATAACGTTAAATTTTTCTAGCCCATACTATATGATGGTTATGATATACACTATACTCTTCAATTTCATAGTCGAAAATATATTGAATTAATAAATCGTACTCGGTGTCTGTCAAACCAGCGAGTTTTGAGAGCCAAGGTTTCATAGCGCCACAACCTTCTCTTAAATTTGCTGCCCATATTTCTCCAATTTTACCTCCTTGTCTATATTATTATTCATATAAACAAATTTGAGTAATAGAAAAAACCAAATTATTATTCACAAAACATACGCATACCTTCCGAGTGCTGTAGATATGTATGATGGCTGTGCGTTTTTGAATCCAGCCATCGTAATTCGCTCACTTAGTTGGCATGCCAATCGAAAGCATAGACCATTTGAAGTGAGTCCTTCATTTACTTTAAATAAATAATTTATAGATTGTTAATTAATTTTTAGTTGTATATTTCAAATATGATGCATGTACTTACTATGGTATAAAATTTTCTTTAGTTTTGGTCCAGGATTTTCAGCTAAATTTTTTCATTAAAAAATTGAATTTCAGTATATCAAAATTCGTTAGAGCAAATTTTAATATACTTACTAAGTCCATCACACTCATGTTGTTCAAGTATTCCGCCTGGTTTTAATACACGTTTTACTTCATGATATAAATTCTGCCAATCTGCATCCTTTATTCCAACGAATAAATATCGTATCCAAACAAAATCAAAGTAGTTGTCTTCCCAAGGTAAACCTTTTGTGACATCACCAACTATAAAATGTGAATTCGACGGTTTAATTGAAGTTGGGAAATTCGCGCTTATGTCGATACCGTATACTTGTGCATATGGGAATTCTTGTGCGATTTCTAGTGTCCATTGGCCTGGACCACAACCCAAGTCCTTAAATAAAAATAAAAATAAAAATATAGTTTATATAATTTGCTACATAATTTGGAGCTTTGAAATAGGTGATGCTATCTATTACCAGTATCCTACTTCCGGGTTTTATTATATCATGGATCGGAGCTGTATAGTTACCTCCGCAAATGTGTTTAAGCGCGAAATGTTGCTGATGTATACGATCATCCTCTTCTATATCCGCGGGCAACTAATTATGACATATAGTTATTTTTAAATAGATCTATATCTTCAATAAAAATAAGTTTGAAACTTACTACATATGGCGCAACATTACTATCATAAAACTTTCGACCTCCAATATAGTTAAACTCGTGTTTTTGTTCGCTATTAACAGAACTTTTTTTGCTCACATCATCTATTGAATGTATGCTATTTTCATCCTTTGTCTTTTTTCTCTTGTTTTTAGGTAACGATAAATTAACCCCCATTATTTGCTATAGGTAAAAAGTTGCGCGTTCTGTTCAAAAACCAAATTTTTAAGTTTCGATGTTATGTGACTTTTTACACTTTAAAAGATCACAAAATAAATTGTATTGGTTATCAAATCTGTGATTACGTACAAAAAGAAATTACATGTAGCAGTAGTTAACACACATTTTTTCTTTGTTTCGCGATAAATTTACGCACTACATGTATTTTTGTTTATCGTTATGTGCAGTGGAGCAATCACAAAATTTTGTATGAACAAATATTGTAACTTTATTTAGGAAAAAAAAAAAACAATTACATCATATTCAAAAATGAACAACTCGTGTAACAATATTAGAGGTTTCATCTCGGAGATTAAGGCTAGAATTGATTTTTTTCTTTGATGTTTTCTCTAGACACTTGCATGTATGAATATTTGTGTGCCGTATTTAGAGATAAAACGCCACTTGTTTAAACACGTGTATATTGCTAACAATTACATGCACATGTATATGTATTAATGCAAGACAAATATGAGTTACACTTGCAAATACATGTACGCACATACATGTATATAAACAACAGGAAAAGCACGTTGGGAAAGCAATGTGGGAGAAGCAGTGGTTTCAAATTGAATTTAGGTTTATTGTTTGGTTTCTAATTTAATTTCCGATCAAATAAATCGATTTAACTTGTTACTTGTTTGAAGCGGGAAATAGAATTCGAATCCCAAATGAGATTTGAACGTCAAATTACTGTATTAGAGATCGGATTGTTCGTTTCTTGAAATTTGAATCGAACTTTGACTTTCGATATTCAAACTAAACATTTATGGCCGAAAATCTCAAAATTTTGTACCCGTACCCTTATTGATAATATTTAAACAATGAAAATAGGAAAACCTAAATATTAAAAAAAGGAGACGAAGGAGGAATTGTAAAAGAAAAATGCCATGATGATATTTTGTTGGTTATATGCTAAAAATTGAGAATATAACATTAACACTTTAAGTAAATACTGAATAAACTATGGTAAATGAATGAGCGTGTGCATAATATTTTCATTGCTATATATTTTATTCATTTGAACCTATATTATATAATCAAATTTTTTAGCAAATTGACATTGTGGATTAGATGAGTAAAAGAAAATCACCGAATAAAATTTACAATATAAATAATATAAAGGTTTTTTGTGAGAATCGATTTATTCGAAAGCTTCTGAATACTGTGTTGAGGAAATATCGGTAATCAATGATAAACAGTTTATTTCTATTTTGAATTTTTTTAGGTTTTTGCCGATTTGGACATAACCTTTTTAAACTATCACCTTTGCTTTAATTATTGGATGATTGGTCAATCCACGGACCACAAATCGGTTGGTCCATTAATTAGTTCACACTATGTCGAACAAATGATATCGATATTTGAGCATACGGTTACAATTATTAACCAGTGTATAATCCGTGACTTCGCTTATGTTATTACATGCATTTACGACGCAGATATTATATGTGTAATAATTTCAGCAAACCATATGACTTTATATAAGCGTTCTGAATCTGGATTTTAACGAATAATGTTCTTACAGTCTGCTTTTTTTTGAACGGTCCAATTACTATATTTTTCCATTATTTTTTTCTATTTATCAATACTGTTACTTCATCTTTTCAAATCATATCAAGTCATTGCTAATTTCACAACTGATATAATAAATTTGATTTTAAATATTATTGAACTGAAAGTTTTAAGCTTGATCAAATTATAGTTCTGCAAATTGTAAGTTATCTTCGAAAATTTGATGCACGTGATGTTTCAACTTTAATAAAAAAGTTTCTTTATGAGCTATAAGCATGTTTACTCACGTCTATTTCTTGTTTTGAATGTCTCAAAAATTATTCTTTTTACTTTCAGAAAAAATCATATAGCTTGAATAAAATAAATAAAGAAAATATTTAAAAAATATAAAATTTTCAAATAAAATCACATTTAAAAAATATTTTGCAATATTAAAATATATGAAACTAGTATTTTGTAGAAGAGAATTTAAAATATCATTATAATAATAACAAGAAAATTATTAATTTCATAAGCTTATAAAATTATATCAAATTTCATATTTTGTAATTTTTATTTTATTATTTATATATTTTATTTCATATTTTATATTTTTTATTATAATTTTATATTATAAGTTATTTTATTAATTTTCTTATTAATATAGTTCATATTAGTAAATATTTCTCTTATAAAATATTATTTAAAGTAAAGTACTCTTTTCTTAAATACTTTAAATAATAATTAATATATAAAATTTAAATATTTCTTTATTTATATTGTTTTAATTTATATAACACAAAAAGAAATAAATTAATTTAATTTATGATTATTATTTTTATTATCTTTTCTATCCTTATTAAAAATGTATTATATATATAATTAAACTTAAATTTTTAACAATTTTTATAATTTTTATTTCTGTTATTCTTATAATTCAAATATTTTTATTATATTTATTATTAAAATATAACTTTTTATTATGGTGGCCATCAAAAGTAATTCAATGCTTAAATTTTTTACTAATTATAATTAGTAAAATGTGTAATTTTCCTTATATATAAAAGTTTTTAATTTTACCTCAAAAATGAACTAAAGTTTTCTAGTTTAACATATATTTTTTTCAGATTTTTCAGATTTTTTACTGGCAACTTTTTCTAATTATATATAAAGTCAATTAATTTTTACTAATTAATAATTAATAAAAATTTAATTAACTTCATATGCAATTAGAAAAAGTTACTGGTAAAAAAATCTGAAAAATCTGAAAAAAATATATGTTAAACTAGTAAACTTTAGCTATTTTTTGAGATAAAAATAAAAAATATTTGTTAGTAAAATTAAAAACTTTTATATATAAGAAAAATTACATATTTTACTAATTATAATTAGTAAAAAATTTAAGCATTGCATTACTTTTGATGATTACTATAGCTTTATTTATAAATATGAATTTAAGTTCAAAAAATTTTTAAAAATTTATTTTTAAATATATTACAAAAATTTTTTAAATAATTTTCAAAAATAATTCTAATAAAATAATTTTATATATTATTTTTAAAGTAAATTTATTATTTAATTATAAGAAATTTTTATTTTTTATATAATATTTTTATAAAACTTTTCAAATCTATTTTTTAATCTAAAAATAATTCAAATATATAATAATATTCTTATTAAATAAACTTAAGCAAAATTTTTTATAAATATTAAATATATATATAGTTAAATCTCTCTAAGTATATTTTTTCTAAGTCATATACTATATAACTTTTCTTTAGATATATAGTATATTCTGATTTTAGCTTATAAAAGCTCTATATATTTTAATTTTTATAAATATATATTCTTTTTAAATATATATTTTATATTTTTTTACTTAAAGAGATATAATTATATATAAATTTTATATTATTTAAATAATTTCTTATTAAATTATAATAAATTTTCAAATTTTTTCATATTATATAAATATGATCTAGTATAAAAAATTGATATATCAATATAAAATTAATAATTATTTTTAATAGAAATTATTAAATTTTAATAAATCTTTATAATTTTTTATATTAAATAAAAGTAATCTAAATTAACTTTTTATATTATTTTAATTATTCTATTATACTTTAATTTAATAATAAATAAAGTATTACTTTACTAAAAAAATTAAAATAAATTTATTTTTTTAAAAAAACATATTTTAAATATTATTATTATTAATTTACAAAATTAGAACTTTAAATTATATAAAGAGGTTACTCTAGATTTGATAAATATATATTTTAAATTTATAAAAATTAAATTAGCAGTTATAAAGATATTAAGATTTAAAGTTTAATAATTAATTATTTATTATATAATTTTTATATTAATTTTAATCAAATTTTGTATAGTAAAATTTAAAAAATAACATTCAAAAAAATTTATATTAGTAAAATTTTTTTATAAAAAATATAAATAAATTTTATTATCTAATAATTTAATTAAATAAGACAGAATTAAAATTTTATTTTAAAAAAATAATCTATTAATATTTATCTAATATATTAATATTTTTATATTAAATTATAAATATTTTATAAATATTTAATTAAATTAAAATTAATAATATTTTATTTTTTTTATATAATAATAAATTAAAAACTTGAATTTTTTATTAATTATAATTAATAAATATATATTTTTATTATATATATAAAAAGTTTTTTATTTTTAATTTAAAAAATAACTAAAATTCTTAGTCTAATAATTTTTTTTAGATTTTTAGACTTTTTACTAAATAATATATTTTAATTATATTATAATTAGAATAAATTATTTAGTAAATATTTAATAAATTAGAAAAAATATATATTAAGCTTAAGATTTATGAATTTAAATAGATAATATAATATTAAAGCTAAAATATTAATTAATTATAAATATATAATATATTGTTACCATAGTGTTATAAAATTTCTTAATTCCTTAATTTTTTTCTAGTTATGAAATATTACATTTTATTATAATTTTATTTATTTGATAATTATTCCTATTTTCTATATCATTTATTACTATATTTATTATCACATTTCTATTTTTAATATTATATTTTATTTAATATTCAGGATCTATATTTTTATTATTTTGTAATATGATATTTATGTATATAGTAGAATAGTATAGTGAAAGATTATTTTTAATTTTGATAGAACAGTTATACTTGAATGATGATCTCAAACATCTTTCCTCATCCTTTGATATTCTTTGATATTCTTCCTCATCCTTTTACATCTTTCCATATCTTCTCATGTCTTTCCACATCTTCTCACATCTTTCCATATCTTCTCACATCTTTCTATGTCTTTCAATATCCTTTTACATACTCTGACATTCTTTAATATTCTTTAACATCTTTCAATATATTTTGACATAATCTATTTCAAATTAATTATACTATAATATTTTAAATATATCTTATATATTAGATAGTATTAGCTAGTAATACTATAATAAATTATGAATTTAAAAAATTTATAAAAGAATTTGTTATCCCAGCTTGAAATAAACAGTTTTGGATTGAATTATTTGGAAAATATAATTGTAAAAAATTACTTTTTCTAATTATACTAGTACCCTTTCTTTTACTCAATTTTATTTCTTTGATCATATAAAGTTAATTTTGGATTTTTGAATTATAATGTTATATTGATTTTTGATTTTTGATATTATTTTGAAAGTAGAAGACCTCTACTATAAATAAGTCATACTTCTTGTTTTATTATTTTTGAGAATAGAAGATCTCTACTATAAATAAGACATACTCTTTTTATTTGTTTAGTTATTTAATTTACATATTTTATTTCTATCTTTACTTTAGTTATAGCATTCTTTGATTAATAGCTTACTATTTAATCAATTCAAATCTTAAATTATATTGATTACTAGTGGCTTCACTCAGATAATCTTTATAATTTCTTTGATTTATTTTATTCTTTCTTTATTTATTCACCCTTTATTAAAGACAATATCTGTAGATATTGGTACAGATCTTATAAATCTTTGTCATTATTAAAAGTATAGTTTAATTTTTTTCTCTTTATCCTTTAATTATTTCAGTCTCTTTCAATCCTATATTATTAAGATAAATTCAAGTGAAACTCCACTTATCAATTTGCTGTAACATATTTTTGATGTCTTCTTTATGGAAGAAAATCCCCTCTACATCTCTTTTTATATTCATACACTTTTTATATTCTTTTATTATACTCTTTCTTTCTTTATTTATAATTAATAAATATTTTGAGTCTTGAGTTTTCATGACTAATTATTATTCTTTTATTGAACTATCTATTAATTATCATCTTAAGATACATCAAATTCCTAATTATTCTATTAAAATATCTCTTCAAGACTATTATCTCTATTGTCATCCTCTTTAACCTAATTTTTCTGTATAATTTTATATCTTTCATCTGCTTACAGAATATATTGGAGCAGTATTAATTAATCAAATTATATATCTGTTATTTCAAAAACTAATTCAACTTGAACTTACTGAAATACACATTAGCCAATTGAGACAAAGAATAGTACAACTAGTAAACACTTTTTTATTTGACAGAATCAATATACAAGAAGAACAACTTGATTTTATTGAACAATTTTATCAACAATTCATCTATCAAGACTTTACCTTTCAATCAAGAGCCTCTTCTATTCATAATAATACTGATGGATATTATTTTAAAACCAAAAATTTAGAAGATTTATCAACACTTTCTATATAATCTATATTAATCTTGAAATCAGAAGAAAATAGTAATTACTCCAATTCAGAAGAAGATACTCATACTAATTTAGACAGTAACAATCAATCAGAAGAAGATAATCAAATGGCATAATCAAATTTAGACAATCTTATTACAGCTCTTGGAGCTCTTACTAATCACATGACTAATCAAAATATCTGGCCTATGAAAAAGATTATTATATCTATCAGAAAATACTGAGAAAATGATCAAGATCTAACAGAATAGCTCAAAGACTTTAATATCATCACACAAGCTAATGATATTACTGATGCCAGAAAAATATAGCTAGTTAAAGAATATCTAGAAGATGCTGCTGCTTTATAGTATAATAAAAGAAAAAGAAATAATATTATCTAACTAATAGCTTGGAATAATAATTAGAATTAATCACATAGTTTTAGTTATTAGTTTGCAGCTCACTTCCATATTCAAGAAAAAATTGACTAATAACAAGATGAGATTGAAATATTATAACAAATTGGTACTATGAAAGAATATACAGACAAATTTATAAATCTACTTTATAAAGTAGATCCAGAAAATGGATATCCAGAAGAATACAAGATCCAAATATACAGAAGAGAATTGAAATCAGAGATCAGAAAATGGATTCAGATCTCAGCTGATAGAACTTTCTTAAATATGGTACAAGTTACCAAAAATATAGAAAAAGCAAATACAGATATATTAACCTAAGAATATTATTAATCTCAAATTCAAGATAACTCAATACTGAATATTATATTGATAACACTTCAAGATCTTAATTAATAAATAGAAAGTATTAAAACTAATAAAGGATCTAATTATAATAGAAATAATTCAGATTATAGGTCTAATAGTCAAAATCCTAAATCAGTCTCAACCTGTTATAATTGTGATGAACCAGATCATATCCATCCTAATTGTCCTTAGCTACAATCATACTGAAATAATCAGAATAACTTTGGAAATAATCATCAAAGAACTAATGGAAATAATTAGCAACAAAATAATGCATCATCAAATTAGGCAAATACTGGTAATAATCAAAATGCAAATAATAATTAGAATATATTATTAGCTCAAATACAAGCTCTTACTGATAGTATTCAAATATTAACTGTCAAACTTAACAATATATATTCATTACTTGATATATATGAATACTTGGCTACTGAAAGAAAATTCAAAAATTCCAAAACTACTTCTTATGAAACTAGATCTGTAGGTTAACTCTGTAAAGAAATAGTTGATGAAAATAAGAAACTAATTGACAATGAAGAAAAAGAATCAGAAAATACTCCTAAAGTTATTCTTGATTAGAATATGAATAATGCTGAATCATCTAAAACTCTGAAAGAACTTGTTAAAAAAATTATTTGCAAAAAGAAAAGTAAAATCACTTTATCTGTACTTGCTACCATGACTGAACTATATAATATTCTAAAAGATTTAGCTTAACAGAAAGCAAATATAACTGTTGCTTAACTTATTCAGACTTCACTATTACAAAGAATTCAATTATCAAAAGGAATACATCAAGCTATAGCACTCAAATCAAAAAGAAAAAGAAGAGTATTACTTGGATAAAAACTCAAAATCATATCTATCTGATGTGAAGTAAAAGTTGAAAAGAATATTATTAATTTAATTATTGATACTAGTATTTCTAGATGTGTTACTACACATAATTTTATAAAAGATATAGGATTGAAAATACAATACAGTTCAAATATTTCAATATCAGACATAAATAGAGTATCTAAACAATCTCTTAAAGCTATTAACAACTTATTTTTGAATATTGATAGAATTATAATTCCTACTGAAGTAGATATTACTAAAGCAAAAACATACTCAGTAATTATTAGAATGGACTTTTTGAATAAAATCAAAGCAAATATTGATATCTGAAAAGGACTACTCATTTTTAAATATAATGATCAAAAAGAAAAAGTACCTATAAAATTTTATTCATGATGATAGAGAAGAATCTCTATTTGAAGATATAAGTTCTGAAGAAGATGAATTAAATGAAGATTCTGAAAGTGAATTTAAGAAATAATATTTGAAAAAGAAGACTTTTCTCATGTGATAACATGATAATTAGAATACTATAATACCTAGATAACAAGAATTTCAAGATAATGATAGAGTTGAAATCATTATCAAAGAAGCTTGGATCTCTATTAAAACTTCAAACTGAAGATTAAGAAATATTGACTTTGAAGAAATACCATTTCAGATTATTTAAAATGTTAAAAGAATTCATAAAGTACAAGCTTACCAAGAAGAAATCAAAATTAAATAGAAGAAATATACTTAGGAAGATTTTAAACAACTTGACAAGAAGTTTACTTAACTCTGTAATTGGAATGATCAATAGTTATTTGACTGGCAAGAACCAAATAGTTAATACTAATGCCATAAAAATCTTTTTATACCTGATTATTAATATTACCAATGCTATAATGATCTTATTGACTAGATAGCAATCAAAATTTATAAACCTTTCTGTGCTAAATTCAAAATTAATGAAGATTAGGCTGATGAAATTGAACAAGAACTCTTTATTAATAAAAGTCAAGAAAAGCTTTGATATATATCAAACTGCTGTATAACAAATTCATTCTAATTCTCAGATTGAAAGATACTGTAAATATGAAAAATATATAGACAAATATTATACTGAAACATATTTTAAAATGAATAGAAAAAAAATAACTGCCTGTAATAATTGCATCAAAGAAAAATAATTAAATCTTTTTGCCTGTTCTCAATGTGATAAATATAATGAATCCAGAGAAATGTTTGTTACTGGAAGTTATGACAAAAAGTACTTCTGTACTTATAAATATTAATGTGTTTATTGATTTAATCATGAAGGATGGAGAAAGAATATTAAAACAATCAATAAGTTTAGAGACAGAGAAATATTATTAGAAGTTTATAAAGAATATGATAAAATTGGCAAAGCAATCTTATCTTGCTTTATGTATAAAGAAGATTTTGTTCATGAAATTATTTATGAGAGTTCTGTAAAAGCCTCTGCCACTAAAATATTTTAATACATCTATTAACAACTCAGTTCTAATTGAAGATAACAGCTTGCTCACTAAAATTATATTAATGTAAAACTCTGTCAAGAATATTTGATTTCTTATAATAATGACAAATATGATAATTGTATATAATCTGAACTCTTAGTTAAATTGGATAAAGAAAAATGTCTTATGACTTTGGAATTAATTCAGAAAAAGTAGTAATAAATGAATTAATTAAAGAAATTAGTTTTATTCCTATTTCAACTCAATCTCCTCAACTCAAATTGAATGAAATACATGAAAAATTTAATATTATTTATCAGACTCTTAATGAACTTTTATAACAATTTAATAATTATTTAAAGAATACTTCTGTGGAATAAAATAATAGTTATTATATAATCAAAGTTTATAATGATCAAGATAAAGAAAAATTACTAGAAAAAATACATCCTACTGATATTAGATATGATATTTATTATACTGAAAAAGAAGTGATTAGAATTTCCTCATATCGAGTTGTATTAGTAGATATATATATTATCATAGAAATTCCTGTAGAAGTTGTATATCAAGTGATATCTCACTCA
>CAJVPS010001673.1:0-14497 GCA_910591765.1 Ambispora leptoticha | reverse complement strand
ATGCAGTAAAAGAGAGGTTATAAATTGAAATTTTTTTGAAAATTAAATATATATATATTACAATTAGTAATATAGTACTTTTAATTTTTGATCTAAACTGGGGGTGGTGCTTATTCTCAGGTGGTTCCTATTACCGGGAGAATACGGTATATTGAAAACTTTTAATTGACAAGTGATATATTAAGTGGGCAACATGGATTTCTCTTCTTTCAGGTCTCATTTATGCTCGATATCACTTTGAGAAGTGCTGCTGTTGCTATTGCAATTACTGCTAGACTCTTTTATGGAGGGATGGAATACGATCAAAGTGAGGAGCATTTCACTAGACATCCCCTGCACTATCGTTAATCTAAAAGTGTATATAGAGGGATTGACTTTGGGGGCAATGTTCACAAGTGATGTGGGTACGTGATGTATTTGATTCTATCCTTCAATGGGAGTTCATTGAGATGGACTTTCAAATAACATAGCAGCTTCTAGAGAGGATATATTTAATGTCGTTAGCTGTGCTATTTTGTAATAACTGTAGAAGATTTGTGTTTTCTATTAAATAAAATCGTATTGCACAAAAATTTTTACGCGTGATAATTAATTTTTAATCATGCACCAAGTATATTTGTCAGTATCATAATTATTGATTTTGTTCATTTATCACAGTCACGGACGGAGGTTGTTCAAGAATAGTAACTTCCGGCCGCTGATCACTTACTGAGGACGAAGGAAATTCCGAAGTTTCTAAGATTTCTATAATTGGCTCATTGCTATTATTTTCATTAGTATTGGTATTAGTTGTTTTTGATTCATCCACATCCATTGGATCAGGTGCAGGCGAAGCCACTTCTGTAGGCTGATCAATTTGTATGTGTGCAATTTCCGGTGCATTTGGTGGTATTTCTTCTATCAAGGGCGTCGTTTGCGGAGTCGTAGATGATTGTTGTTGAACCTGTGTTGAATCGGGAGAAAGGATAACAATGGTGGGCGATTTCTGTGCAGAAGTTGTTGTGGCAGTTGACAAAGTTGGTGGTTGTGAAGTCGCTGTGATGACTGGACTATTTCTCACAAGAGTGGCTGGTTTTCCAAGTATCTTTGGAGATTTGCCTATGCTGGAAGAAGTTCTAACAGGTGTGGCAGTGACTTGTTGACCAGATGGTGTTGGAAAATTTGGTAATTTTCCAGTCGGCGTGTCTTTTGTCACAGGAGTTTTTTGTTGTTGTTGGCCACTTGGTGATGGTGATACTGGAGTATTCACTGGGGTGGCTGTGCTAGTTGTTGCTGTTGCTGTGGGTGTTGTAGTTGTAGATTTTCCTTTAGAATTCAGGCTACGTCTCAGGAATGCAGCTTGCTGAGCTGGAGACATTTGAGAAAAATTTGCTGGTGGTGATAATTTATTACCTGTGGTTGATGCAGTACGTCTTGCTGGTGGTGTCGTTGTTTGTTGTTTTTGTGGCGAATTTTGATTTGTCGGTGTTTTCTGTTGTTGACTAATAACACGCGTATTTCTTGTAGGTGTTTGTGGTCTGATCTGTTGCTGTTGTTGTGTTGCAATATTCGTAGTTATAGGTGTTGAAGGAGTTGAACCTTGCGTTTGTATATTTGGTGTTTCTTTGACTTTCTGTTGTTGACTTTCCTCTGTTTCCTTTGGTTTCTCTCGTTGTTCTTGCGCAATGCTAGGAACATCCTTCGGTTGCTCTTCTTGTTGTTGGTGTGGTTGTTGTACAATTTGTGATAGTACTGTTGTTTCTTGTTCTTGCGTATTCGCCATGACAACATCAGGTTGCTGTTGTTGCTGTTGTTGTTGCTGCTGCTGTTGTTGCTGCTGTTGTTTTATTTGTTCTAATTGATGTGCATCTAAAGACACAATCACCCCTTCCTTCATTCTCTCTTTCTCTTTTTCCTCCATCCCCTTTTCCACATTTCCCTGACCACTCTTTCTCGCAATCGCACGTTCAATCTTATCAAGACTTTGCTTGACACGTTTCAACGAATTTTGATTCGATTCAAAATTCACTGGGAACAGGTTGTCGCAGTAGTACGAGTATTGGTCGAGGCGTACATGATAATATTCACGCGCGATTTCTGATTTTGTGAGTGGGAGTCTTTATTTGCATAAGTGTTAATAAATTTCACATGAATGAATGATCAAGATAACAGCATAAAGACCTAATGTGAAACGATCCCAGATTTGATTCTGCATTCTCAAGAAACTTTTTGGTGCTGTTTAAGCTCCAAATGACGTCTTTTAGGGTCTCGACCAATTCGTGAGCTTTTATTGAATTCGAATTGATTTGTCAATTAATAATCAAGTTAAATCTTTGAAGACCACTGATTAATATACGTAATAATTAATTACTGGAGAGATGCAGAACCCTGTCATCACTGTCGCTCGGTGTTTTCTCGTTATTATTATTCTCCTTCACTAGCTTGTCAACTCGAGCCGACAATTCTTTGTGTACTGCGAATAGAGGGTCTAGCTTTGCTTTTAGTTGGGGAATGTTTTCCGGGCCTTTCGGCGGGGTTTCTTTTTGAATAGTTTGAGTAAATAATAGTTATCAATTACTTTTGACAGATTCCCAAAGATTACTTACGGGACACGGACTCAGTTCGGACAAATCTGATACCTGTATTAGGGTTAGTTACGAAGACGTATTCCATATAGTTTTTTTTTTGGAATAAACAAAAGACAAAACGGCAACTACAGTATTTATTTAATGATCATCAAATCTTTAACGTTAACATGGTTAACATGGGAAAATTGGTATTGGTACATTTGTTACAAAAATTCTAATTTTCTATTTTCTCAATTAAATTAATAAATTAATTAAATTATTAAAGCTCTATTAATATTTATAATAACGAGAAAAATGACTCGAAAGTTAATTGACTGTAAACGATTAAATTATTGTTTTTAAGTGGGTTATGTTTAAATTATATTCAAGTCCAACCAGCACATCTACGTGCAATCGCAGAACCCACCAACGAAACAGTCTCCCAGAACAAAATTAGTTGCGGGACTGGTCTCTGAAGATTCCATCGAAACGTGGGATCTGTGGCGTATGACCTTTCTCTTTTAGGATTGTGATGTCGATGAATGGTGCAGGCGGCGTTGTATTTTTCCTTGAAAGATATCGTTGACGATGGTGTTGTTGGTGTTGATACCAACGTTGAACACGCAGAAGAGGATGTTGAGAGAGGCGAAGTCAAAGTTCCCGAAGGGGAAATTAGTGCCGTATCAATTTTTGGATCTTTTGTGGTCAGTGATGTGGCGGTATAAATACCATTGTTGAGACGTGACCGTGCTCGATTTTTTAGTCTTATGGCAATTGACATTGCTCTAATTTCTGCTTGGAATTTAGTCATTTTTTTTTACCGTTGCTGATGATAAATTACGCTAAAAGGTATATTTATTAAAATCCTGAAACAGAAAGAGGATAAATGAATATTTTTCTAGAAATGATTAATGATAAATTACGCTAAAAGGTATAAATTAGAATCCTGAACCAGAAAGAAGGGAAGATAAATTAAATGAATGTTGGATTACTTTTCTGGAAATGATTTAATTTATGAGATTAAACTTTTTGATTTAAAAAAAAACAAGGATGAGTGATTTATTAATATACGAATAAAACTGAAATAAAAGTCGAACAAGACATAAAAAGAAGATATATTGTAATTTGAATAACGTTTGACATATGAAATACAATCAAAAGGATAAAAAAGGTAAAGAAACCGCAATCTCGTATTTGTTATTATATAAATCCTTCTTTGTATGAAAAAAGAAGCGGTACCAGATCAGAAAAGACCATATCTCGTATTTATATTTACGGATTCCAAACATTCCAAATTAAGTATTTGGGTTTGTTAAAGATCAAGTATCAAACGATCATTCAATCAGAGTGGGTCATTTGATGAATGTAAAGATAGTAACATAAACACTATAATAATAACGATAAACACCAAACATATGGCACACATTGTTGCGCCAATTTACGCTGCATGGGTAAATAGAATGGTATTGGTATTACACTACTCAAAATAATGTTACTTTCATGTGACACCAGCATTTGACAAAGACTTGTATATATGCGCTACCAGCTTTACCGTCAGTTTTGATTTCCACCGGTAATAACCAGTCTAATTGACATCAAGTTCGAGCTAATGCCTGAGCTGCGAATTTAGATATATTCTTTTTGACATCTTGGCTCCAGAGAGTTAGACAAGTTGATCTGCAGACATTCGAGGCATAAATCCTTTGAGGCGATTCAAACCATCCTTTATAAGGTGAGTAAATCGACAAACGATATAATGGTAAGGAGAATGGCTTTATTATGCATCGTTTTACTTAATTATAACATACCTGACTAGTCAAAACTCGTTAACCAACTTGTATCTCTTCAACTTACGATATAGTTGCTTAATTAGCCCGGGAAGCATGTCCATGAGAAGAGAAACGCCCAGCGCCATAGGCAACAACGAAATTTTGATAATACAAATCCCAAGGATTTGACGATAAGCCTAAATGTGGGAGGCTGTGTTCCGAAAGTTTAATGTAAGCGCAGCGTGCATGGGCAAATACATGTTATTAATCTTGAGACGACGAGCAGCACCATAGAAAGCATGAGGATGTTGTAACTTTTAAAGATATTCTTGAAGTACGGGAAGTTGAATAATATTGTGAAGCTGAAGAATGTTTGTGTTGTAAATACTTACCTTCCTTATCCGGCATTTCTGCTTTTATTCGTACAAATCCTGTCATATTCGTAACACGTAATCCATTACAACAAACAAATCCGACTGCTTTTTTCTGGAATGTCGGCAATCTCACACTCGATTGTAATTATCTTTTCCAATTTTTTTTTCGTTTTGGTGGTGTATTCATTCGCATTTGGACCATTTATAAAGAAAATACTAATGTCTACTTATTTCATTGTGGATAGCTATTTCATTTGTGATATAAAATGTGTAATGCGGACTATAAACAAGAAACTTCATTATAATACAACAAACAATAAAAAATTTCGGAATGGTAATATGAAGAACAATAGTTTCAGAATAATGATTTGTTTTAAAATTTTAAGGAAGGTTTAAATCATGTTTATTGCCTGATTTTGCGAACTTACCTGTTTCAGAGAAGATTGTGTTTTTAATTACATGTATTAAGTAATACTGCAGCATTTCCTAAAATCATTCAAACCTACATAAATTTAGCGTTAGTGTAGTTATTTTAAGATTCTTGAATTCATTGTTACCTATCGCTATACAAAAAATCATTTCACAGATGATTAATTACATGTATTGGATGGCTTGACTATCACTACATGTATCATAGAAAAGTTGTGATCGTTCCTACATTGTTTATCCTTTTTTACTGCGTGATATTTTCAGTATTTCATATTTTCGATTTCATATCGATATTGTTTTTCTACATGAATACATACATTAACGTTAATAGTACGTATATTAATATACACACACAATTATGATCATAGGTTTAACTAAAGAAAAATTATTAAACAAGGTTTGTTGGTTTGTTTGTTTAGATACGTATATTTATATATCTCTATACATATAGATTTATTATGAAATAATACATCGTTTATTAAATATGATGATATCTTTGAAAAAAGACAGCAGCGGAGACATATGGAACGAATAATAGCTCAACACAAAAGAAAAAATACTTTGTCAAAAATAATGGAGTAATAACAACTAAGCCACCACCACCTTCGTTACTAAAACAACAACAACCATTTATTCTGAGTACTAGATCATCATCTACCACTGCTACAAATGCGCCACCACCATTATCACCCATCAAACAATCAATATTTAAATATGAAAGCAATTGGTCGTCGAAGAAAAAAGCAATGGTTGCAATGAGGCACAGGAAATGGCAAGAGGGAATAAAATGGTGCACAGTTTATCTGCAAGAATCCTTACGAACCAGAAGTAGAAACAATTTTGTGTGTTCGAATCGAACAAAGAGTAAATTAGAGAATGAGGAGTACGTGGTCCGATGTAGACGTGCGATTGCATACGGGATGCTAAAGGACTTTGAGATCGCATTGCAAGAGATAAATGTAATTCTTCGTCGAAAACCGCGTCTGAAATTGGCCTTGTTGATACGGGCCGCCGTGTACTTCCACATAAATAGTTTTCAACAAGCACTTGCGGAACTTGAAGACATTTTAATATGGTTTCCGAATGATACGTTTGCCCTTGGAGGTTGTGCTTCGATTTATTTGAAAATGGGATCGTATACATTAGCGCGTGTGAATTTGGAGAAACTTTTTCGTTGCAATATTCAAGCCCCACTTCTCGAGAGCCTGCACTATCCAGCGTACATACCATCGCTGAAGTTCTCGAAAAAGGCATTTATCGAGGAACTGATACAAGGTCACGCTGGAAATGTTTACGCGATGGGCGATTTTGATCTGAAGCTTGAAATGACACACGAGAAAGTTTCCATTCTAAGACTTTGGGGTTTGGCATTACGAAAATTAAATCGGTGTGATGAGGCATTGGAAAAGTATAATCGTGCTTTGAATATCAAACCATGGAGTATTTGTGTGTTGAAGCATCGTGCGGACGCTTACTACTTTCTTAATCGATATCGTGATGCGCTGTCAGATGTGAGACAAGTATTGAAGCGTCGAAGTCATAGTGCAACCGCTTTGAAAATTCAGAGCGATTCTTATTATCAGCTTCATCGTTACGACGAATCATTAGCCGTACTAAATCAGATACTAAAACAAGATCCTGATGATTCCTTTGCATTACGAGATCGTGGAAAAGTTCTCATCAAGAAAGAGCAATATGGACAAGCAATCATCGACTTCACAGCTGCACTAAAGATTCGACCAAAAAGTGTTACCACACTAGAGAAACGAGGGGAAGTTTTTCGAAAGTTACGGCGACTGGACAATGCCATCGCGGATTTCAGCGCTGCATTACAGATCGAGCCGGATAATATTTCTCTGTTGAAGAATCGAAGTGATGTTTACTATCAACAGGGATACTACGCGAAAGCGCTCGTTGATCTGGAACATATCCTGAAGTTGGATTCGGATAATTTTTGCGCGATTCGCGATCGTGGTGATGTTTATTGTATGCAGCACCGATACGAGGAGGCTTTGCAGGACTTTAATGCCGCTTTGAAATTAAGACCGGATAGCTCTTCGGCATTGGCAAGTCGAGGCGATGTTTATCGTAGAATGGGAATGTGTGAGGAAGCATTAATTGGTTTGTTGATAGAAATATTTGTTATCTGAATGAAATTTTTTCGTGTATATTAGAAATCAAAAGCTTAAAAATCATTTCTAGACCTTAATCGAGCCTTGAGACATAAACCCACAAATGCAACAGCGTTTAAATATCGTGGAGAATTGAATCGTACTCTTGGACGTTTCGATGATGCGTTAAGAGATTTTGACGCTGGTCTAAAATACAAACCTGTATGTAGGCTAAAAATATATCGATTAATCGGAATAATAAACTATCAACTGAAAATTCTAAAAATTGTAAATTTTAGGATAGCCCATCAACTCTGAAATTCCGTGCAAAAGTCTATTGTTTGCAATCACGATTCGATGATGCGATCAAAGATTTAGATCAAGCCTTAAAAATAAAAAAAGACAGCGTGTCAACACTTTGCCGGCGTGCTGAAACCTGTTGCATGATGGGCAACCCACACGAAGGGCTTGCCGACGCAGACAAGGCCGTCTCAATAAAAGCAAATCCCATGGCGCTTCGATGTCGCAGCAAAATTCATCTGTTACTAGATCGCAGGGAAGACGCACTACAAGATCTCGACCGATACCTGCGCTTGGAATGGAAAGACATGTCCGCGTTATGTGATCGCGGTGAAATATATTACCGGATGGGACTATCTGATTTAGCATTAAACGATTTCAATCGTGCGCTACGACAAAACCCCACAAATCTCGTGGCGTTGTGTACACGGGCCGAATTGTTGTTGCTGATAAATAGAAATCAGGAGGCGCTGGTCGATTTGAATAATGCCATTGCGGCTCATCCAACAAGTGCTTGGCCGCTTTTTCTTCGTGCTAAAGTAAATTTGGCGCTGCAGCTTTATTCAGAGGCCACGATTGACATAGAGAGAGCATGTTGGTTGGAACCGAAATTTGATTTCGGAATTTTGGATAGCCTTGAAATCAGTAGGATGATTTGTCAAGTGAAACATGACATAATGGATTCATATTTATAAATTTTGTAATTATTAATGTTAGAGAAATTTTTGTTATTTGTTTATTTACAGTCTTTTGCCAAGTATTTTTTTTGTTTAACACCCAAAATATAATGAAAAATAAATCGGTATGTTTGTCCTTCAAATATTTCAAAATAAATCTGTACATGTCATGTAGATCTTAGGATAATTAGAAACAATCATTACATAATCTAGAAAATAATCGTCATAAATCAATAATTAAAATTTTTTATCACTTTTTGATAGAACGGAGGAATCCAAACTTCATATATTGCAAAAAATATATCAATATATCATCAAAAAACACACGTATTAAATCAAGAATCAAAATCAATTTAGAAATATATTTGTGTATGGTGATTGAAGGTCAACAAGAACAGATCCTAGATTGGGAAAGGTATATATATAAATACAAGCAAAAGGTACAATCATCATTTTATTTCGAATATTTCGATTTTTTTTTGTTTTAAAAAATTTCAAATTAAATGCCAAATATAATAAATTTATTGTCAATTGACAGAGCAATAAAAAAATCAATTACCAAGCCAAGTAATAATCCTAATCGAAAATACAGCAATCACAATGAATCTTGCTCAAGCAGAAAGCCAACTAAATGATAACAATGCAGAAATACGCAGACAACGCTCACCACATTATAAAAAATCCCAAATTCCTGAAGAAGAATTGGAGCATACAGAGTTTCGATTTCCGGAATGGATTATGGCAGTAAGATAATTTTGCGCATATTTTTTGATCAATCCGTTATCTGCATTTACCAAATTCTAAAATTGAATAATAAGCAAAATCCACCATGCCTGACATACGAAAATGTCCTTGAATATTTCGCGCAATCACCATTCTGGGATCCTCATTCTGCCAATGCAAACTTGAAAATGCAGACGCAGTTCAATGAGTTATTACAAAATAAATCAGCTGAAGAGTTGTTAAAGTGAGGTGCTATTTAAACATTCTTTTTTCACCAATACCTTTATGCTAATTGAATGTATCAGAAAATTTACAGGGGTCCAATTTATAGTGAATTCAGAGAAGTCGAAACCGCCTAATTTGTTCATAATACTGAAGATAGATAGAAAGAGCAAAGAAGATTGTAATTGATTGGTTTTGCATTTTTAGATTCGATAATATGGATCTAATTTCATAACTTTATGTAGTTGTAATACTTCAAACGTATTATTGTATAAATGCGAGAATATACCTAGCACCAAGCTTCTATAATGTGCTGGCGAATCGGGCTGTACGTTATTTCCTTTTCTTTCATTAATTCTTTGCATTTTTACTAATTTCTTTTGCATAATCATACAAAAGATGACTAGTCTGCATCACATACATACGGCATTCAACGCTATATATGATACAGTCGAATTTCATCCTGCCACCGGGTACTCTTATAAAAGCCAAGATGATTCTTTAGCGCTGGGAAATAATCCAAGTATGTATTCCTATCCCTACCTGGATTGAATTTTTTTTGTGAAAACATTACTAGATATCTTTTAATAGTGCTCGAAACAGAATCCAAAGAATCACTTCAATTTCAAAATGATTTCATGAATTCAATGAATTACGCATTTGTGCATACACAACAAAGGTATAGATTGCAGACTGATAAGTTGGTTAGGGAGTTGAGTGAGATGTCGGGTTTTGAGGAAGAAGAGATTTCGAATCGACCGCAGACACCTGTTGAGGTAGGTTAAAGTGCGTGAAGTGGATTAAGGAGTGAATTAACACTGATTGGGATTCCCGTAAAAATAGGAATTCTCGGGTACTGCTACTCCTGAGACACCACCAACTCCTTCGACACCCGGGAAGAAAGGTAATTTTGATTTATAATCATTGTTTGCAGTAGTTTATATCATTGTTTCCATAAATAGAGCGTAAATCCAAAAAGTCACACCGTCACAAGAAAAGGGATGAAATTGCAAACATTAATGATGAAACTCTGAAATCGAAAAAGAAGAAAAAGTATTTCTTTTGCTTTCTGTCTTATTGATTTTATATTTCTTTTTATTGGTCGTAATCATTTTTGATTTCCAAAGAACACCAAGACCTGAAAAACAAGAAAATCCCGACCTTCTCACAGATGACAAAACGCCGGATGAAACTTCGTCATCCTCTAAAACACCAACGAATCCATCACAAGAAACTACTCCTAGGGAAACTTGGGATCAAACCGGAACTGCTAATACTTCTTTCTGCTCGCTGCATACGAATTCTCCGCCACCGCAATTATCTTCTGATTTTGCATTGACTCAAGTCTCCAATTCCACGCAACAACAAAAAACCTCTCCTTCGTCTTCGTCTTTGCAGCATCAAGCCCAACCTTTAAGTTTTGACTTTAGCAACGACAGTAATGTTATCTTTGAATCGGGACAACAGCATCTGCAACAAGATCCACAAAATCAGCTTTCAAGGAATTTTGGTGAGCAAAGACAAGAACAAATACAATGGGAAGCATCGCAATTCGATTTTATTGAAGATCATAATTGGGATTTTTCAACTGATTTGTCGGATGCTGATGCTGCTTTACTTGCGTCCTTACAGTTTCTCGATAATGATCAAATATTTCAAAATGATAATAAGTAATGTTTTAGTATTAATCTAAGCATACGAATGGGATATACGAGACAGAAGCATATGAAATCATAGTTATAAATAGCATTGCATTATTTCCTAATCGAGCAAAATAATAAATTTTTGAGCTCATCAACTAATACAATACTAACAAGAGCATATAAAAGTTTGCTATGCAGGAAGCTTAACAAATTATTTAGTCCTTTTTACTACATAATTGGTCTCCTTTTAAAAAGATGCATGAATCTCTTTGAGAATTACATATATATCTCGGTTTTCGGTAGAATTTTTGATAATTTGTCGACCTTTAAGAGCATCAAAATGACTCGCGATTACGCGTAGTCAACGAAATGTTTAATTTATATACAGTATTAGAAAAACTATGATTCTTATAAATTTTTTAACATGTGAAAATTGCATTCAAACCTGCATTGTCGTGGAAAGAAAATGCTGATTTTTAAGAGTATGATAAAGGCATTATATATGTATTACTTTATTTGCTTGATTAATATCACAATGGCATTTTACATATATATGTAACTTGCTTTATTAATAACTTAAAATTTTTATCAAATTCTTGATCAGTGAAATGTAATTAAAATTTAAATTAACAATTATTTTAAAAAATATTTAAGATCAAAATACAATATTTTTTATAAAAAAGATAATATCATAAAAGATATGAGAAATATTTTATAAATTTTGATTTTAAAGTTTTGGAAATAGAGCTTGAATTGTACTTCAATTTGGCAAAAAGTTTTTGTTAATTCATTAAATTAACAATATAATATCAATGAATTGGATTATTCTTCAAAATTTATTATATAAGCAATATATAGTGGCTAACACAATTATAGAATTACTTAAATAAGTTTTTTAAATCAAAATATCTCAAAAATAATAGATATTATAATTATAATAATCATATTATTAATTTAATAAATAAACTTTTTATAATTATGATAGTTAATTAGAAATTATAATATCTATTATTAGATAAAATTAGTATAAATAAAGTTATTAAACTATTATTTTAAATTATTAAATACTTATTATTTTAATTTATTCTATTTATATTAATCATTGTAAAGTAATATAATAAGTAAAGATGTAATATGTTAAATTGGCAAAATAATTGATAGTATTATGAAAAGCTATCTTTATAAAGATATTGAGCCAATGTGAGTTCAGCTGTAATGATGATCAGCTCAACAAACACAAATTTTATTATACGTGAAATATATTTTACGTCTATAGAGAAATAAGATATTGAATTGGAGGAATTGGATGATGGCTAATCAGACAAATATAATGCTTAAAAAATGACTGTGTCTAACTTCTGTTGAGTTTATATTTATCATTATGTGAGTAGGATAAAGTCATAATTATTATATTAATATAATATTATTGATTATATAAGTTATTAAATTGAAATTCTAGCTTATTGAATTAAAAAGTTTGTTTAATTGTGAGAAAGTGAATATAAGAATCTAAATAAGATTAACTAATCTTTTTTTTGATGTTTCAAGAAATAAAAACTAATATTATAGCAGATAAATATACTTTTTATACTTAAACAAAACTTATGAAATTTTAAATCAAATCAAAAATATGACTTATTTTATAACTTATTTTAAAGTTAAGATATTAATTCAATCTTTGAATTTTAATAAACTTGATGGTGTCACTATAGTTAAATTAAATTTCTTAATTCTCTAATTTTCTCATAATTTATGATACATATACATGTATTAGTTTTAATTCTGATGATCAAAATATTTGTCTAATCAATAAAGATAAGATAACTTTTACTTTAAAAAATATTTATCTTTTACTTTGTTTATAAGATCTGACATAATTTGCTTTGAATTGCAAGATAACTACAACATAATTTGATACTATTTTTCTTAAAACCAGAATCAAACCAAATCGAAATTTAATCAAAATTTTCAATTCAACTCAATTCTATTTTTTCTTAGAACTGATTCTCCTTTGAAACTGAATCAAAAAATTTGGTACAATGTCAGTTCTAAGGAAGAACTGAATCAAATCTAACTATTTAGAATCTTAGTCTTAAAAGAAATAATAATAGAAACTGATATCTGATATTACAAATAATATAATTTATAATGCTTTATAAAATAAAATAACTATCACTAAATTATATACTAGATTTATAATATTAAAAATAAAGAAAAACAAAAATATCAAATATTATAAATAGTTTATCAAGTTATTATAATGTATCAATTTCAAAAGAAAATATTATTTGGTCAAACAGAAAGCTAATTTATTTATATAAAGTCAAATAAGAAGTTATAAAAAAAACATATTTAATTAAAAAAAATTAGATATTAATTAAAATATTTAAAAGAGTAAAGAAATTATATTATTTGCTTAAAAAAACTTCATCACTAGCATTAATATGATATGGATGATGAAGTTGATAAATAATAAATAAATTATCTGAAATTAGAACAGAAAAAAGCAAGTATTATTATGATAAAATAATATAATAAAGTATTATTATATTGATAAATAAAATTATATATTTAATTAAAATAACTGAAATAATATAAATTATCAATATTAAGTAGAAACTGAGAGAATTAATAATTTTAGAGATATTATTTCTAAATAATATCAATAATTAAAAAGAAAATATTTAATATTAATAATAATAAATTATAATATTTAATATAATTTATTTAATATATTTTTGATTTGATAAAAATAAATTAAGAGAAATATTAATAATTTAATTTGAGAATTATAATTAAATAACTAATTTTTTTTAATATTATTTATATAATATTTAAAATTTTAATTAAAAGTAATTAATATTAATTTTATTAAAATCAAAATATAATTATTAGTAATTTATTAGATTTATAATTAAAATAAAAACTTTTATTAATGTTACTCAAAATATAAAGTAATAATAATATATAAATATATTAATTTATATATTAATATATTAATTAATATAATATTCAAATAATTATTTTCTTTTGAATTAATTTAAATTCTTAAATATTAAAGAAATTATTAATAAAATTATATAATATATTATTCTATTTATTAATTTATAAATAGATCTTTTAAAATAATAATTAAAAATAAGTTTTTAACTTTAATTAAATATAATAATTATATTATTTATAGTATTCAAGATATAAGTATTCTATTAAAATAAATTTTTTTTATAATTATTTATATAATGATTATGATAAATTAAAATGAATTTAGATTAAATGAATTTTGAATCTTTTTTATATATATAATATGTAATTTAATATTTATATACTAGTATATAACTTATTTTTAATTATATATTATATATAATTAATATTAATATAAAAAAAAAGTAATTTTTTTCTATATAAATTCTTACTTTTTTTTTTATTATCTATTTCTCTCTTTTTTATTATTTATTTAAATATTTTATCTAGATAAATTCTTAGTTAATTTATATAATTTTTTGAATTAAATTATCTCTAATAGCTTCTTATTTGACTAATTTATTTTCTTGATTTCTTTATTTTTTCTTTTTTTTTATTTATTACTTCTTCTTACTTTTTTTCTTTTTTATTATCTATTTCTCTCTTTTTTTATTATTTATTTAAATATTTTATCTAGATAAATTCTTAGTTAATTTATATAATTTTTTGAATTAAATTATCT